>SJYO01054212.1:381846-488170 GCA_006410555.1 Capra ibex
CTACTTGTAACCCCATGGTGCACAGAGAAAGTTAAGACCAAAGGAGCCACACATACGGGTCGTCACCCTGACGACCCAGTCTTCCGTCAAGATAAAGGTCAAAAATTCCTTAGAGTTGTGACAAGAGGTATTACCGACATGATCAAACGTAAGGGTGGTTGTCACATTCTCCCAAGGGAAAAGAGGTGTGGGAGAGGTCGTAAGTAACGAACATCTGAAAACCTATCGTCGGTAAGACTGATCACACTTTACCATGGAGTAACACCAGAACTAAACGTAAAGAGACTATTAGTCACTACAACTCGTAGAAAAGTACACAAACAATCGGTAGGCATACAGAAGAAACCTCTTTACAGATAAATCAAGAAACCGGGTAAAAAACTAACCCAGCAAATAAAAAGACCTTAACTCGACGTATTCAACGAACATATAAAAACTCTAATCAACAAACAGTCAACGAAGTAAACGATAATAAAAGAGGGTAAGTCTTCCGACAGAAAAGTGGAACGAATATAAAAGGAAACAACACGTCTTCGAAAATTAAAATTAATCTGGGATAAACAAATAAAAACAAAAATAAAGGTCATAAGACCCTCCACCTAGTATCTCTTAGGACGACACTAAATACAACCTCTCACAAAACGGATACAAGAGGAGATCCTCAAAATATCAAAGACTAGAATGTAAATCTAGAAATTAGGTAAAACTCAAATAAAAACACATGCCACAATCTTTCACTAGATCAAAGTAAGAAAATGTTCACCAACTGGTCAAAAGGGTCGTGAAGAACAATTTCTCTAACAGAAACGAGGTAACATATAAGAACGGAGGAAACAGTTTCTATTCCACAGGTATCCACACACCTAAATAAGACCCGAAAGACAAAACAAGGTTACTAGATATAAAGACAGAAACACGGTCATGGTATGTCAGAACTACTGACACCGAAACATCATCTCGGACTTCAGTCCGTCCAACTAAGGAGGTCAAGGTAAGAAGAAAGAGTTCTAACGAAACCGAAAAGCTCCAAAAAACATAAAGGTATGTTTAACACTTTCATAAACAAGATCAAGACATTTTTTATGACGACCATCGAACTATCCCTAACGTAACTGAAACATTTAACGAAACCCATCATATGAGTAAAAGTGATATAACTAAGAAGGCTAGGTACTTGTACCATATAAAGAGGTAGATAATCACAGGAGAAACTAAAGAAAGTAGTCACAAAATATCAAAAGATATATATCCAGAAATCAAAGAAATCCATCTATATAAGGATTCATAAAATAAGAAAAGCAACGTTACCACTTACCTTAACAAAGGAATTAAAGAAAAAGATGAAAGAGTAATAATCACATATCTTTACGTTGTCTAAAGACACACAACTAAAATATAGGACGTTGAAATGATATAAGTAACTAATCGAGATCATTAAAAGACCACCTCAGAAATCCTAAAAGATACANATTAAAAGACCACCTCAGAAATCCCAAAAGGTACATCTCCTAGTACAGTAGACGTTTGTCACTCTCAAAATGAAGAAGAAAAGGTTAAACCTAAGGAAAATAAAGAAAAAGACGAGACTAACGACACCGGTTTTGAAGGTCTTGATACAACTTATCATCGCCACTTTCACCCGTGGGAACAGAACAAGGACTGAAATCCCCTTTACGAAAGTCAAAAAGTGGTAACTCCTATTGTAAACGACAACCAAACAGTATATATCGAAAATAATACAACTCCATACAAGGAAGATAAGGACGAAAGACCTCTCAAAAATAGTATTTACCTACAACTTAAAACAGTTTCCGGAAGAGACGTAGATAACTCTATTAGTATACCGAAAATAAAAAGTTAAACAACTACACCACTTAATGTAACTAACTAAACGCCTATAACTTCTTAGGAACGTAGGGACCCTATTTCGGGTGAACCAGTACCACATACTAGAAAAATTACACAACAACCTCAGACTAACAATCTTAAAACGACTCCTAAAAACATAGATACAAGTAGTCACTATAACCGGACATCAAAAGAAAAAAACACCGTAGAAACAGTCCAAAACCATAATCCCACTACCACCGGAGTATCTTACTCAAACCTTCAAATGGAAGGAGACGTTAAAAGACCTTCTCAAACTCATCCTATCCACAATCGTGAAGACATTTAAAAACCATCTGAAGTCGACACTTCGGCAGACCTGGACCCGAAAACAAACGACCTTCTAAAGACTAATGTCAAAGTTAAAGGCACGAACACTACCCAGACAATTCTAAAAGATAAAGAAGGACCAAGACAAAACCATTCAACATGAAAAGATTCTTAAACAGGTAAAGAAGGTGCAACAGGTAAAATAACCGTATATTAACGACTATCATCAGAGAATACTAGGAAACATAAACATACAACAGACAACACTAGAGAGGTAAAAGTAAAGACTAAAATAACTAAACTAAAAGGAGAGAAATAAAGAACGACTCAGACCGATTACCAAAAAGGTAAAATAAATAGGAAAGTTTCTTGGTCGAAAACCGAAACAACTAAAAACGATACCAGAGAAAACAAAGAAAACGTAAATAAAGACGGGATTAAAAATTCTAAAGAAAGGAAGATGATTGAGACCCCAAGAGGTTAAGAAGGAAAAGATCAACGAAATCCACATCTCAATCCAACAAATAAACTGAAAAAAGAACAAAAAAACTCAGTACGGACACAACGATACGTGAAAGGAGAATCGTGACGAAAATATCACAGGGTGTCCAAAACCCAACAACATAAAAGTAAAATTAAACAAAGATACGTATAAAACTAAAGAAAGAACTAAAGAAGACACTAAACAACCAATAAGTCTTCGCACAACAGATCGGAGGTATACAACCTTAAACATTATCAAAAAGAGGACATTAACTCTAGATTAGAATTACGTAATACCAGTCTTTTCTACGAACCTTACTAAAGTCAAAAAAACTTAAATAGTTCCAATCTAAATACCGGGTCCTACACTAGATAGGACCTCTTCCAAGGTACTCGTGAACTCTTTTTACACTTTAAGTAACATAACCCCACTTTACAGGATATCTATTGTTAATCCAGATTGACCAGATAACATAGTAAATTTCAAACGTAAAGAAACAATTAAAAGACAAATCAACTAGACAGGTATCCACACTCACCCCATAATTTCAGAGGGTGATAATAACACAATAACAATTAAAGGGGAAAGTACGAACAATCGTAAACAGAATGGATAATACCACGAGGATACAACCAA
Source organism: Capra ibex (assembly GCA_006410555.1). NCBI lineage: Eukaryota > Metazoa > Chordata > Mammalia > Artiodactyla > Bovidae > Capra > Capra ibex. The sequence goes on from SJYO01054212.1 coordinate 385,124, forward strand.
CGTATATACAAATATTAACAATATAGAAGAAGAACCTAACTAGGAAACTAGTAATATATCACCGGAAAAAACAGAGAAAAGTGTCGGAAACAAAATTTCAGATAAAATAGCCTTTACTCATAACGATGAGGACGAAAGAAAATCAGAGATAAACGCACCTTATAGAAAAAGGTCGGGAAGTGAAAGTCAGACATACACAGGGAACAAAACTCCACCCAGAGAACATCCGTCGTATATATCCCTAGAGTAAAAACATAGGTAAGTCGGTCAGAAACGGAAAACCAACCCCGTAAGTTGGGAAAATGCAAATTCCATTAATAACTATTCATACTAGGGTAACGGTAAATGAAATAACAAAACCCAAGCCCAAATATGTAGGAAAATACACAAAGGACAGATCTCTTATAGGAAATCGTAAACAACCTCTCGACCAAACCACCAGTACTTAAGAGAGTCGAAAACGAACAGACATTTCGAAAACTAAAGAGGAAGTATAAACTTACTCTAGGAACGACCCATGTCATTAGACCCGACATCCAATAAAAGACAGTAGTGAAATTCATACAGAACGGTAAGGGAGACAACTTTCTAGACGTCAATAGGAATACCCTTAGGGGAACACACAATAAACAACAAAAAGGGAACGACGAAAATTATAAACAAGAAACACAAACTAGAAACAATTAAACTAATTATACACAGAACCCCACAAAGAGGAACCCAAATAGGACAAACCTTGAGACACACAAAGAACCTGAACCCACTAATAAAGGAAGGAGTAAAATCCCTTCAAAAGTTGATAATAGAGGAGTTCCTAAAAGAGTACCAGAAAGAAAAACAGAAGAAGAAGACCCTGAGGATATTAAGTTTACAACCTCGCAAAGTATAACAGGACCTCCAGAGACTCTAACAGGAGTAAAGAAAATTAAGCAAAAAGAAAAAAGGAGAGACTAAGTAAATAAAGATGGTAAGATAGAAGATAAAGTGATCAGGATAGAAGACGGAGGCAATAAGATGATAAACAACGGAGGTCTCACAAAGACAAGAGTAAATAACGTAATAAGTAATATATAACTGAGAAAAAATAAAGAAGATCCAGGAACAATTTGGAAAGAACGTAGAAGAGTTAGGAACAGAGGTCCGATAAATAGACACTAAGGTAAAACTAAAGTTCTAAAACCTAGTAAAAGTGATAGTTATAAACCTTAAGAAAGAGTCTATCTAAGGGATAGAGAAGCAGAAAACAAACCAAACCACCCGTAAATAGGACAAGGAAATGGACGACCCATGAGGAGACAGAAAAGTAGAACCAATATAACGACGCAAACCCCACCGGAAAGATATAAGACCCTCAAACACCTCAAGAGAAATAATACCTTGAAGGAGTGACACCCACCCCAACATAGTCACCGAACAGTTCCAAAGAACCAATCCCTTCGAACACAGCCTCAAGACCACCCACCTCGACCTAAAGAGAGATCTCACGTTACTTCACAGGTAATTACTCAATACTCTGCAGTAACCAAAACCTCATTGAAACTCGACGGACATATAACTTCGAGTCCCCACACAAGGACCAAACGACCTCTTAAACGTACCACAGAACGAGACCTTGAACAACCAGGAACCCACCTCGAACCAAAGTCACATCTATACCTCCGTAAACTACTCGAGGATAACTAATTACAAGGGACCTAAGTCCTCAAGAGACTACAAGAGTCCTAAACCTGAATTCGGAGGACGAAGACCAAAAGTCAAAATAAAAATGTCATAGGAGTTCTGAAGAGGTAGATATGTCGTGACTACTATTTTGTAGATCCAATTTCTACTTTTCGAAGAGGTGTAACTCCCTGTGGGTCTCTCCAAGTGACTAAAACTTGAGGAACGGAGTCCTTTGTAAACTCTCGTCTGAGTGTCCCTCCTCCCTGACGAACTAACTTCGACGACGGAAACCCTCTCGTTTTGCCTCGAACAAGAGTCTCTTGGGCTTGGTCTCTGACCTTAGTTGACACAAGACTTCGTTCCACGATTTCACTGTGGGGTGTCGCACATCGTTTGTACCCATCCAGAACCGTAGTCAGAAAAGGGTCGGATCAAAAGATAATTCTTCGACACCCGTACTTAGATTCTGACCTCGTTACGGACAGGTGTGAGTTGAGGTATATCTAAAAATTTTCGCTAATTTAAAGGAGTTGATGTAGTAAAATTTGACAAACAAAATTTGGGTCCGGATTAGATCCTAGTGTGTAACGTAAATAAAACAAAAATTGAACAAGTCGAAGTAACTACATATTGACTGTTTATTTTAACATACATAAATTTTTTTTTTTTTCGCTAATGTGTAAAAAGATAATTTACCATCAAAACCACTATGTCTAAAGATATTAAAAAGACAATTGGTTAATACTATAGTTTCATAACTCATTATCAATGTATTAATGTTATCATTTTCTACAAATAGTCAAAAGTATAAGTTTTTTATTTTTTTTAATATTAACGTTCGGTATTACCTTTGTACTAATTGGATTGTCACATTTTATTAATAAATGTTAAACTTCCCAGTCCGTCTCACTACAAAAGTAGAGGAGTCGGTCAGATACAGAAAACCAACCAAGTAAATTAGGTAAATGTAAATTCCATGAATAGGTATACATACTAGGATAATGTTATAAGAATTAACAAACCCCAAATAAAAAGACATCCATCCCGAAAAGGTTGTTTACAGACAGATCAGTTTCGATACCAAAAAGGTCATCAGTACATACCTACACTCTCAACCTGATATTTCTTTCGACTCATGGTTTCTTGACTACGAGAAATTGACACCATAACCTCTTCTGAGAACTCTCAGGGAACCTGACGTTCCTCTAAGTTGGTCAGTTAGGAATTCCTTTAGTCAGGACTTATGAGTAACATTCCTGACTATGACTTCGACTTTGAGGTCATGAAACCGGGGGACTACCCTTCTTGACTGAATAACCTTGTCTGGGACTACGACCCTTTCTAACTTCCACCCTCCTTTTCCCCTACCGTCTCCTACTTTACCAACCTACCGTAGTGACCGAGTTACCTATACACAAACACATTTGACGGACCTCAACCACTACCTGTCCCTTCGGACCGTACGACGTTAGGTATCCCAACGTTTCTCAGTCTGTGCTGACTCGCTGACTTGACTTGACTTTACTTGACTCCCGAAAAGGAAGAGAAACAAAAGAGGGATCTCTTCAAGGAAATCGTAAACAACATTTTGACGAAACCACCACGACTTAAGAGAATTGAAAACGAACAGATTTTTCAAAAACTAAAGAGGTATTTTAGACTTTCTCTCAGAATGACCCATCCCATACGAACCAACATCTAAGAAGGGGAAGTATAGAAATTTATACAGTACGGTAAGGTAAGACCGAACATCTCAAAGACAACTCTTTAGTCGACTATCAAACTACCTTCAAGGGAAAATACAATAAACAACAAAAGGGGAACAACGAAAATTATGAAATATACAAAAATTAAAAACAGTCAAACTAATGATATAGAACCACACAAGGAGGGACCCAAATAGGACAGACCCTGAGAGAAACGAAGGACCTGAACCAAATAATAAAGGAAAAGGTATAATCCATTCAAAAATCGATAATAAAGAAGTTTATAAAAGAGACCAGGAGATAGAGAGAGAAGAGGAAGACCCTGGGGATATTACGTTTCCAAGTACACAAATTACAACAGGGTCTCTAGAGTCCGACAGAAGTAAAGAAAAGTATGAAAAAAGATATAAGACAAGACACCGTCACTAAAGGTGGTAAGACGGGAGGTGCAGTAAATAGACACGAAGATAGAGTCGATAAGGTGATACCTAAGGAAGATCACATAATAAGTAGAGACAAACCAACAAGAAATCAAGAACATCCAGAAACTATTTGTAAAGAACGTAGAAGAGTTTGCAACGGAGGTAAGAAAAAGGCTCTAGGACTTAGTATAAGTGACAGTAATAAGACTTAAGAAAAAGACATTCCAACGGACAGAGATGAAGTAAATCGACAAAAAAAAAAAAGATCTCAAAATAGAACAGGGTAGTCGACCCTATATTGAAAGACGAAAAAGTACGACTTACTGAAAGACTTTACACCAAAACAAAATCAGGGACACCCCACCAACAAGAACGACGCAGACAGACAGGAGACTACCTCCTCCGTTTCTCCGAACACATTCGAAGGACTACCACTTAGAGGTTCTCCCAAATACGGTTGGTCCTGGAATGGTCTATCGACGACGGTCAGGGGGTAGGCGAACCAATCAGGGACGACTGGACGTGGAGGTGTCCTCTGTGGGGTTATGATCGTCCATCAAAACCAAGTCAAAGGACATATTAGTGACGGGGTAAGGAGACTAAGAACCACACATGTACCAAAACAAACACGACAAAGTCTGACTTCAGAAACAAAGGGGATCGGAACACCTTCAGAATATTAGTTTAGGAAACCGGAAGTTCCAGTCTAGGACACCCCTAAGGGAGACGGAAACAACCCAGGGATGTGATGTTTCGGACTACACCCCAAGGCTTGGAAGTGTTGTCAGCCTCTTGAAGAAACCGTAATAACAAGAGGTCCAACACCCAGTGGGTGGGTCGTACATACCCTATACTAAAATAACACTAACACGGAAAGGAAGACAGAACGACATCGAAGAAGAAACAGAAACTTGTTTCTTCCCTATAGAAAAATACCATCCAAGGTCGTAGGAACAAAGTTATCGATCAACACTAAACCACGACAACGTCCTCCTATACTCACGTACAGGAAGATGAGGTGGTAGAACTTCACCTTCAGGGGGACGAACGAAGTCAAATTCAGACTTAAACTGTCATTCTTCGAGCATCAGTTGAGGACCGGAACAAAAACGCCTGACATATCTCAAAGAGGTAGAAACCGTCGTCTCTTATATTAGTCAGACTGTAACCATAATTGATAGACCACTACAGGTGCACATCTCAGTAGAGAATACAACAACCTTCTCCCACAAACGATACTGGTCACACAAGAGAACCGTTATTAACCAATCGGAAACGGGAGTAAGTAAACCATGAGGTTCCGTTTTGAACGGTCAATGAGATCCATAGAGAAATGAAGGATGAAAATGTAAGGTCAGGGGATACTACTTTTTCTGAAGAGAAAACCACAATCAAGATCTGTCAGAACAACCAGAAGTATCCTGGTAAGTTGAAGAAGAAGTCGTAATCACCACCCCGTATCTAAACCTAATGACATTACAACTTCCCAAACGGAACCTTTGTTTGACTCTCGTAAGACAACAAAAACGTAAGACAACTCTAACGTGGGTTCATAACGTAAAGTCTGAGAAAACAACTGATACTACCGATGAGGTAAAGAAGATTCCCTAATAAAGGGTGTCATCATCTATACTACCAGTAGACACTGACCACTACCTTCGATTCAGGTTACGACATTTCTCGTTATAATGTATCCTTGGACCTTACAATACAGGTACTTAGTTCCGTTAACCTTCATCAGTTTATCCTCTATCGTTCTCACTTGTAACTGTAAAATCCGTAGTCGATTGATTTTACCTGACCTTACCCACTTAAATTGAGTCTACTGGTAATATAGATGACGACATCCGTTCTTAGGGAATCTTCTTTACCTCATGGGTATTGTCACTTACTTTCTCAGTCTTTACGTCATGAACCTACGTCAGAGTTTTTACAGTCTTACTAGAGTCGAACAAAGATTCCATTTGGTAAGTCATAGTGTCATTAGACTCTTCAGATTACTCAGATATGGGGTCGGTAATTACGACTTCTTCGACTTCAACTTACCAAGATACTTCTGGATGTTCTGAACGATCTTAATTGTGAGTATTTTCTACAGGAAAAGTAATCTCCCATGACCTTACGTTTTCATCCTTCAGTTCTTTATGGACCTCATTGTCCACTTAAACCGGAACCTCATGTTTTACTTCGTCATGTTTCCGATTGTCTCAAAACGGTTCTCTTACGTGACCAGTATCGTTTGTAAGAGAAGGTTTTTGTGCCCTGTTCTGAGATGGTCACCTGTAGTTCTCTACCAGTTATGATTTTAGTCTGACTAATGTAAAAAATGTCGGTTTCTACCTCTTCGAGATATGTCAGTCGTTCTTGTTCTGACTCTTGACTGACACCGAGTCTAGTACTTGAGGAATAACGGTTTAAGTCTGAATTTAACTTCTTTCAATTCTTCCTCTTTGAATTCAATTTTTCCTTTTTGGTGATCTGGTAAGTGAATACTGGATTTACTTTAGGGAATGCTAAAATGTCCCCTTCATTGTTTATCTAAGTTTCCTTATTTAGACTATCTCACGGACTTCTTGATACCCCGCCTCCAAGTACTGTAACATGTCCTCTGTCCCTCGTTCTGGTAGGGGTTCTTTTTCTTTACGTTTTTCCGTTTTACCAACAGACTCCTCCTGAATGTTTATTGACTCTTTTCTTCTTTTCGATTTCCGTTTCCTCTTTTCCTTTATATGGGTAAACTTACGTCTCAAGGTTTCTTATCGTTCCTCTCTATTCTTTCGGAAGGAGTCACTAGTTACGTTTCTTAGATCTCCTTTGGTTATCTTACCCTTTCTGATCGCTAGAGAAGTTTTTAGAATCTCTATGGTTCCCTTGAAAAGTACGTTTCTACCCGTGTTATTTCCTGTCTTTAACATCCCTGGATTGTCTTCGTTTTCTATAATTCTTCTCCACCGTTCTTATGTGTCTTCTTGACATGATTTTTCTAGGAGTACTGGGTCTATTAGTTCTATCACCCTAGTAAATGGATCTCGGTCTGTAGGACCTTACACTTCAGTTTACTCGGAATCCTTCGTAGTGACTTGTTTCGATCACCTCCACTACGTTAAGGTCAACTCGATAAAGTCTAGGACTTTCTACTACGACACTTTCACGACGTGAGTTATACGGTCGTTTAAACCTCTTGAGTCGTCACCGGTACCCTGACCTTTTCCAGTCAAAAGTAAGGTTGGGGTCTCTTTCCGTTACGGTTTCTTACGAGTTTGATGGCGTGTTAAAGTGAATAGAGTGTACGATCGTTTCATTAAGAGTTTTAAGAAGTTCGATCCGAAGTTGTCATACATTTGGTACTTGAAGGTCTACAAGTTCGACCTAAATCTTTTCCGTCTTCTTGGTTTCTATTTTAACGGTTGTAGGTAACCTAGTAGTTTTTTCGTTCTCTCAAGGTCTTTTCGCAGATGAAGACGAAATAACTGGTACGGTTTCGGAAACTGACACACCTAGTGTTTGACACCTTTTAAGACTTTCTCTACCCTTATGGTCCAGTGGACTGGATGGAGGACTCTTAGACATTTGTCCTGTTATTCGTTGTCAATTTTGACCTGTACTTTGTTGTCTAACTAAGGTTTAGTCCTTTCCTCATGCAATTCAGACATATAACAGTGGGACGAATAAATTGAATATACGTCTCATGTAGTACTCTTTGTGACCCGACCTACTTCGTGTTCGACCTTAGTTCTAAAGACCCTCTTTATAGTTATTGGAGTCTATACGTCTACTGTGGTGGGAATACCGTCTTTCGCTTCTTCTTGATTTCTCGGTCAACTACTTTCACTTTCTCGTCTCACTTTTTCAACCGAATTTTGAGTTGTAAGTCTTTTGTTTCTAGTATCATAGACCAGGGTAGTGAAGTATCCTTCATCTACACCTCTGTCACCTTTGTCACAGTCTGAAATAATAAAACCCGAGGTTTTAGTGACGTCTACCACTAACGTCGGTACTTTATTTTTCTGCGAACGAGGAACCTTCTTTTCAATACTGGTTGGATCTGTCGTATAATTTTTCGTCTCTGTAATGAAACGGTTGTTTCTGGACAGATCAGTTTCGATACCAAAAAGGTAATCAGTATATACCTATACTCTCAACTTGTTATTTCTTTCGACTCGTGGTTTCTTAACTACGAAAACTTGACACCACAACCTCTTCTGAGAACTCTCAAGGAACCTGACTTTCCTATAGGTCGGTCAGGTAGGATTTCCTTTAATCAGGATTTACAAGTAACCTTTCTGACTACAACTTCGACTTTGAAGTTATGAAACCGGTGGACTACACTTCTCGACTGAATAAACTTTTCTGGGACTAGGACCCTTTCTAACTTCCGTCATCCCTTCCCCTGCTGTCTCCTACTCTAACAACCTACCGTAGTGGTCGAGTTACCTGTACTCAAACGAGACCCTCTACTACTACCTCTCCCTCCGGACCACACGAACGACGTCAGGTACCCCAGCGTTTCTCAGTCTGTGCTGACGTGTTGACTTGACTTGACTAAGGATTTTACAGTCAGAAGTGAAAACGGTAGTGGACAAAATGAAAAAGGTAAAACGCAAGTAAGTACCTGGATTGTAAGGTACAAAGATACTTTAAAAAAAAAATATATCGTAACTTGAAATGAAAATAGTGATCAGTGTAGGTGTTGACCCACAACAAAGACGAAACCGAGTCGGATATGTGAGGACCTCGATAAAGAGGTGAGAAGAAGTCATTGAATACCCTGTGTATGACTGGATTCCCCAATAGAAAGTCACAATATAGAAAAACGGAAAAGTATGACAAGTACTCCAACAGTTCCCTTCTTACGATTTCACCCAACGGTAAGGAAAGAGGTTACCTGGTACGAAACAGTCTTGAAAGGTGACATTGGGCAGGCATACCCAAACGGGTACAGAGTCAACCCTAAATGGGGTCCTCATGTTTCTATCAAGTCCTAGACGTTCAGTTAGTTGTACTATATGGTGTAATTGTTTTACCACTTATTTTTAATATACTAGTAAAGTTATCAACGTCTTTGGAAACTATTTTTTATCGGTAAATACTAAATTTTTTTCTGAGAGTGTTTACCTATAGCTCCCTCACATGGAATTGTATTATTTCCGGTAAATACTGTTTGGATGTCAGTTGTAATGTGAGTTACAATTCTTCAACTTTGATAAAGGAGATTCCAGTCCTTATGCTCTTCCTACAGGTGACAGTGTTTTCCTTAGTTTTAACCTTTCCTTCTTCGTTTAAAGTAAACGTTTACTGTACTCTGATACTATATCTTTTAAGATTGCTATGTGGTTTTTTATTTCACTCTTATTCACTCAAAACATATAACGTCCTATGTCTTAATTACATGTCTTTAGACATGTAATTATCTTTACTTCATACTCTCTTTAATTCTTTTTAGGGTAAATGTTAATGTAGTTTTTCTTAATTTGTAAATCCTTATTTACATTGACTCCTCCATTGCTGACACGGGTCTTTCTTAATTTGTAAATACTTATTTAGATTGGCTCCTCCATTTCTGACACGGGTCTTTCTTGATTTGTAAATCCTTATTTAGATTGGTTCCTCCATTTCTGAACATGGGTCTTTCTGAACACGGGTCTGATAATCTGTGACTACTTTCTTAACTGTGTTTGTTTACCTTTCTTTATAGGACAAGTAACGAATCTTCTCAATTATAACAATTTTTCTAGTATGATGGGTACTTTCAAATGTAAAAGTCACGTTAGAGATAGTTTTATGGTTACAGTAAAAAGTGTCTTGATCTTTTTTATTAATCTTTTAAACATGTACCCGTGTTTTCTAGGACCTATCGGCTTCGTTATAACTATTTCTTGTTTCGACCTTCATAGTGCGAGGGTTTAAAGTTTGAGATTATGTTTTGATGTCACTACTTTTGTCATAACATATACGTCGATGTGTCTGTGTATTTAGTTACCTTGTCTTATCTCTGAAGTCTTTATTTGGGTGAAGATACTGATTAATTAGATTCCTTCTGTTCTCTTCGTTCTAATATGTTACACCTTTTCTGTCAAAGAAGTCATTTACCACAACCCTTTTGACCTGTCGACATACGTTTCTTTACTTTGACCTATGAAAGAGTACGGTATATAATGTTTTTACTTCAGTTTTACATATTTTTTAAATTTAAATTAAGGACTTTCTTTCGTGTCCGTCATGTGAGAAATTGTAGTTAGTCAGATATATCTATCTATCTAACTACAGTTTCCCTGTAGATAGTCTACCTATGTGTACGTGTTAACTTATAATGAGTCGGTATTTTTTAATTTAGAATGATAAACGTTGTGAAACTTAACTAGATCTCATATGATACACATTATTCAGTCTATCTGTTTATGGTGCATTAGAGTGAATATACAGCTTAGATGTTTTGTTTTATCTGTATTTATGACTCTCATTTACGTACCAACGGTCTCCTCTCACCTACTCACTTCATTCACTTCCCCCAATTCTTCATATTTCATTTACAGTACACCTACATTATATGTGTTATTCCTTACACCAGTTTTTATAACAACATGGAAACATACCCTTGTCAACCAACGATCTGAATACCACTAGTAAAGTATTACATACGTTTATAGTTAAATGATATATAAGTTATCATGTGTATTTTCATCACATTATGATATATATTTGATGTAAAGTTATTTCTATTTATCTTGTCTTTTTTAATTACACCGGATTTTACTATTATTTATAACAATTTTTTAGGACTGGACTGGAACTTAAAGTAGAGGGTGGCAAAATCAGTCTACTCAGGAAACGATATTACGAAGGAAGGAAAAGTTGAGACCAAAAATTTTCGATAAATGACACGAGTATTATAATAAGAAAATACGAAAATGTACAAGTTTATGACAGTTGTAAAGTACAACGTAGATTTTACAGTCGAAAAGGATAGTTACAATATAATAAGAAAGATAGATCTTCAGACCTCTTCCGTTACCGTGGGGTGAAGTCATGAGAACGGACCTTTTAGGGTACCTGCCTCCTCGGACCAACCAACGTCAGGTACTTCAGAGATTCTCAACCTGTGCTGACTCGTTGAAGTGAAACTGAAAAGTGCAAGTACGTAACCTCCTCCTTTACCGTTGGGTGAGGTCACAAGAACGGACCTCTTAGGGTCCCTATCTCTTCGGACCATCCTCCGACAGATACCCCAGTGTGTCTCAGCTTGTACTGACTTCGCTGAATCGTCGTCATCGTCGTCGTAGATCTTCAGTACTGAAATTTCTAGAGTCAAACTTTTGACAGAAGGTGAATTATTAAAACACTAAAACCGGTGCCATTAATAAAAGAACTTTAAAACTAAAGAACTCATTTTTTATGGTATATAGCATCTTACTTAATTCTTAACTTACTCTATTACGTATGGGAAGATAATCATGGACAAGAAAAGTTTTTCAGGACAAAGACGGAGACACAGAGATTTCTTTATGAAATCAGAAAAAGAAATCAAAAATAAAAATAGTCATACGTTAAATTTCTTTTTTTAGTTTATCGTGATGTCTCGAATACTCTCCTGCTAAGGAACAGTGAGATAGAGGGTCACATGTAGTTCACCGTTATTGAACGTTGAGAAACTGTATAACGAATAACAGTTTATATGGTATAATGATTAATGGTAGGAATATGACGGTTAACAACCGAAAAGTCAAAATCAACCAGCAGAAGATGACTTAAAGTACTACATTTTACTTCGAATTGAAGATTACATAGAAAAAGGGACTGTACTTACGTAAACGATAGAGGTTAACAGTATTTTACGATTAACAAACGATAACCCTGACAACTTTATAATAAGTGTCATTCGATTTCCATTCTGTTACTAAAACGAAGGTAAGAACATGGTGAAGAAAAGAGTCCTCAACTACTAATCAAAATCGAATGAAACGACAAATGAGAAAGACGAAAGAAAAGATTATCATAAAGAAACTTGACGAAAGTCGGAAAACCTGTAGAAAATATACCACCATTTTAAATTATCTCAGTCTACATTTTAAATTAAACTGAATATCAACACGAGAATAGCTTGGATATAATGTAACTAAAAACACAGTCAGGTCACACTACTATAGTTAGACAAAATAGAGGAGTTCTTATGAACAACCTACCATGTGAATCTTAAAAGGAATAATTGTTATCTTTAAGGTTAAAAATCCTTAATCAAAGATCGAGAAGTTTTTACAGGTAGGTGAAATATAGACGAAAGAACAAAACCATCTTGTTGACAAACAGTCCATTTAAGAAATGTAGATATTTAGGTGGTACATCAAATAAACACTAAGAGTACTAAAGACAGGGTAACACACACACGGTAAATATTTGGAGAGTGGAACTTATAATACAACAAACGAGGACATCAATATACTGTCTCCACTTTCCTTGAACGTTTATATTGACATTTTTACTAAACTTCTTTAGTAATCGAAACTCGATTAGTCTTCCTTTTTACAGGAAGCACCAACAACAAGTCAGGGATTCAATAAAGACTGAGAAACGTTGGGGTACCTGACGTCGTACGGTTCGAGGAGACAGAAAGTCATAGAGGATGTCAAACAAGTTAAAGTACGGGTAACTCAGCCACTACGATAGGTTGATAGAGTAAGAGATAACGGGGGAAGAGGAGGACGGAAGTCAGAAAAGGTCGTAGTCCCAGAAAAGGTTACTCAACCGAGAAGTGTAGTGCACCGGTTTCGTAACCTTGAAGTCGTGGTCAGGAAGGTCACATACAAGTCCCAACTAAAACAAATCCTAACTGACCAAACTAGAGGAACGTCAGTTGGTCTGAGAGTTCGAAGAAGAGGTCGTGATGCAAACTTTTGTCCCTAAAAAGACACGAGTCGGAAGAAATGCCAGGTTGAGAGTGCAGGTATGTACTGATGACCTTTTTGGCATCGAAACTGATATGTCTGGTAACAGTCGTTCCACTACAGAGACGAATAATTATACACTAGATCCAAACATTATCGAAAAGAAGGTTCCTTGTGTACAGAAAATTAGAGTACCGAAATCAGTGACAGGGGTCACTAAACATAAGGTTCTTTTAGTTCAGACAGTGAAGAAGGTGTAAAAGGGGATAAACGGTACTACACTACCCTGTGCTATGGTACTAGAATCAAAAAATTACAACTCAAAGTTGGGTGTATATTCACTATAGTATATTATAAACAAAAAAGAGAGAGACTGAACGAAGTGAATAATATTATTAGACGTCCAGGCAGACACAAGGACGTATACCGTAATAAAGTAAGAAAAAAATACCGAATAACTACGAGGTGAGAGATATATATGATGTAGAAGAAATAAGTAAGTAGACAGCGACCTGTAAATCCAACGAAGGTACAGAACCGATGACATTTATCAAGATGTCACTTGTAACCCCACGTATATAGAAGGAGAACTCTAGGATCATATTTCTATTATGATCTTAAGAGAATTCGAATTTGAGTATTGGTACTTATTTACACTTTTCTCCATTACTTATTCTCCACAATTGTTTGAAACCTCTCCAACGTTCACCTACCGGTTCATCATTGATTTATCTTGTCTTCGGGTTTCCACTGTCCCCTCTGGTTTCTCTTCGTTTAGTTAAAAGTGGGAAGTTCATCCTTTACAGTCTTTTTCTCATTCTAACTAAGTAAAGGGTTATCTCGAAGAGAAGAAACTTGAGAGGTTTCACCATGAAGATGAGGAGGGATGGGAGATTGTCGTGAAACTGTGGTTAAAACGACTAATAAAATTGTATTGTTTGTATCGTAGATAAAAAGTAGGTTACCAGAACACGAAAACTTAACTTCACCTGAGATGATCAATCCAAGAAAAAAAGAAAGAAAAAAAAAAAAAATAAGATTCTCATTATGAAATAGGATAATACCCCTAATATCAGTTCTACTAGTAATTTCGTCTAACCGGATACGTCCCGAATTACCTTTTGTACAATCGTACAACTATTAGTATCAGAAACCATTTGTGTATGTACAGTTTACCCCATACACTCCCGAGGAAAGTTTGACATTTAATAGTCATGAGATAATACCATTCATCTGTAAACTTAATCAGGTTTAAAATTCTGTCATGATCTATCTTTTAAGTAGTTCAAATCTGAATTTCCAATAGGTATAGGAAATACTGATATCACATAACCTCAAAGAAGTAATAAAAATGGAAAGGTCGAAACATAAAATAAAGAATTAAGGTCTATTTCCGGGTGCACGGGTGAGAAATAAGTGACAATTGCACCAGCTCCCTACCCCGACCCCATAGTCGTTCCTAGTGACCGTACCCCCACCCCGTGAGACTAAATCATAAGGACTTACTGGTAAAGTCTTTTACTAAACCCGACATTTAAACGAATTTTGAAAAAGTTATTTGTGATTCTATTTCTACAGTAAGTCAACAAAATGTGTAAGTCAACAATAAATGAAACAAAAATAAGTACTCGTAGTGGTATTGGTAATATAAATAGAAAGAAGTTTATAAAACTCAACCACTTTTTTAAGTAAACCCAAAAAGGTATTCGTGAATACCTTTTTAGGTGTACTTTTAAAAAAAACGGTTAGGTCACAAATCCTTTGCAGAAACATCTACAGAACCTCAAACGTTTCGGACAGTTCCGATGGAATAAAACCACATGTGGGTTGGAAGTCAAAAACATCCGAAGGGACATTGGGAATCTTTGGAGTTAAAACGGAAAGTTGAGATGAGACTTACTTACAAGTCCTCTCACATCTGACAGAAAAAAGGAAAACCCCCGCCCCCCACGATTTTAGGTCAGTTTATTATACCAGGATCTGGATACCGTGGATCCGGTAAGGTGAATGTCTAGTGACAGTTTGTGTGATCAAGATTTTCCATAAAACTTAATTTGTATATCGATAATATCTATCAACTATCCCTTTATTTATCGTCGTCAAAGGGTCTCCATTCTGTCTACACCTTTTCCACCAAACGGAACCTCAATAGTCCTTCCGTACAAAGTCTCCCGTCCTTACCGGTCCGACTCATCCCCGTTTGGTTCCGTGTCACTAGACACATTCAGTCCGGTCCGGTTCGGGACCTCTGAATGTCCTATTACTTCTGAACTTTTATTTCAGGTTCCTTTTCTGGTGGTTTTAGAAATTCATTCCACTTCAAGTTCTTCTCTCTTTAGTTGAGTTTAAACTGGAGTCTGTCGACTTAAGAAACGTCCCTCTATAAAAAGAGGTAGAGGAACTTTAAACGATCTTCCACTAGTCTTCTTTTTTTTTTTTGTTGTCTACAGCGAATTCTCTGGACCAAAGAGTATACCACGATGATGATTATAAACTGGGTTGGTTCAAGGGTAAGAGTTTGAGTTCTAAAAAGTAAGGATTTTTCTCTTCCTACATCAATATTCTAGGGACTTGAGACCGAAACACTTGATGACTAAGACAGTAGGTTCGTAGTAGTCACCCGAACACTCGGGTATTTTCCTCTTACGGAGACTTTATATCACTCTCATAAAAACATTCGTCTCTACCTATCCTGTCACCCTATAAAAACATATATTATAATCAGTTCTTAAACTTTAAAGTTATCAACATGTATCGTGAATAAACTATTAATGTGTACCTTAATTACTTACTTATTTGCCACCTCTAAGGGTGTACTTATGAGGACACCCACAAGGACAATGAAGTATCGAATGTAAACATCAGTTTTACCATCCGTATTAATAAACAGGTGTGAGGAAAGGTAGGGGGAAAGAGACTCCGAGAAAATAATATTTCTTCTCCCTTCTAACGAAGTGACAAAAAGAGAATTTGATGTTTCGATTAATATATAGAGTTTAGTGGTTCGACTAGGACTTTACTTACGAGAATTAATATATATACCTTAAATATTTCTACTATTACTACTAGGATAAGGGTTCTGTCGTTTACTGTGTGACTACATTTCTTGACTGAAAACCTGATCCACCCTCTTCCGCTCCCACCCTACTAAATTCTCTTATCGTAACTTTGTACATATAATAGTATACATTTTATCTACTGGTTACGTTCAAGCTACGTGCTTCGTCCCGTGAGTGTCGGTCACGAGACCCTGTTGGGTCTCCCTTCCCCACCCCTCCCTTCACCCTCGCCCCAAGTCCTACCCCCCTGTACACGTGGACACCGACTAAGGACAACTACCGTTTTTGGTGGTGTTATAACATTTCATTAATAGAAGGTTGAATTTATTTCAATTTTTTTATCTTGTAACTTATCTCTCCTTCTCTCCTTAAGAATGAGTACTTTTCGTTCCTGAGTAGATGAGTACCGAAGAGGTTCCTAAACATAGTAAATACAAGATATATTCAATTCAAGAATTCGACTTAACTTATGAAAGTCGGACCACCCCGTTTAATCAAATAATTTATGTTCTAACCCTACCATATTCACTTACTTACTTCTGGTACAAATCCATTTACTCTTTCTATATAAAAATCCAAGACTTGAGAACCCTTTCCTGTTACCTTATAACTAAACCTTGTACCCACTACCAACTTGGGTGTAAATAGAATAAATCGACTTGTGCTTTGTGTCAAGTCAGTTAGAGGAAAGCCGAACAAAACCAGGTTTCTAACATGTATGTCAGAGAAAGAGTGGTAGTACGTGACCCGACATAGATATCTCATCGTCTATAAACGACACGTGAACGTCCTTCAAATATTTGTTTGTTGTAAAAGTCCAAAATAGAACAACCAACCATATTATATCTCCGTGAAAAAAAAAAGGACAAATAGTAAACAAGGGATCCTAATATAAGATACCAAGAAGATCTACTAAGGAACGGTCTAAGTGGACTTATATATTTCATCCCTGGATATTCTTTCCATGTAAGACAAGGGAGTACCGTGACGATTACACATACAACAAATCAACGATTTAGTACAGGGTGAGAAAACGCTAGGGTACCTGACATCAAGTGATCCGAGGAGACAGGTACCATAAAGAGTCCGTTCTTATGACCACACCCAACGGTAAAGGAAGAGGTCCCCTAGAAGGACTGAGTCAAGTTTGGGAGTAGAGGACGTGACCGTTCGTCTAAGAAATGGTGACTCGGTGGTCCCTTACTGTTACTATACACTCCGTAGATATGATAATTACGTTTGTTTCTGTCAAAGATTTTGAATAAACAATCTTAAGTAATTAGATCAAAAATCAGTAGGGTCCTTGTAAATAACCTTTCGATGACACATGTAGTGAAGAGTTCACTTCGACTACCAATCTGGAAGAAAAACTTGTGAAAAGTAATAAATCTGGAAAACGAGTTTAAAAATTCAATTGAAGAGGAACTAACGGTCACATTTCTCTACAACAGTGTGAGATTTGTGTCTCACAAAAATTAAAAATTTTTACTATAACCCCCCCCATCAAGAAACTAAGAATTATAACTATGTACATGTCGAGTACCCGAAGGGTCCATCGTGTAAACCATTTCTTAGGTGGACGGTCGCGTCCTCTGTGTTCTCTACCCCAAACTAGGGACCCAGTCCTTCTAGGGAACCTCATCCTTTACCGTTGGGTGGTATTAGTGGTGATAATCCTGTGCTTACCGAGATAATGGAGGTTTTTTACGAGGGATACAATGAGGATTTCACATAATTTAAGTGAGATGACGATACGGAACCGTTGGTCACTTGATCGATATCAAAACAGAAAATCTCTTGCAGTATTTTATCTTATTATGTAAGTCATATATTGGAAAACTTTGACTCAAGACGAGTCGGATTACGGAATATCTAAGTCGGTTCAACAAGTATAGTTATCGAGTAAGTAAAAATGACAACTTATCGAAAGGTGACATGTCCATATGACTTCAAACAAATAGGTGGGAATACAACTTCCTGTAAACCTAACAAAATAAACCAATAATACTTATCTTGACTATATTTGTTAGGACGTATCCAAAAACACACTTGTATTCAGAAGTAAAGAGATTCCTTTTATGAGTCCTAACCCCTAACGACCCAGTAAACAAATTGAAATACTCTTCGACGGTTTAACAAAGGTCTTACCAACATGGTATGACATAAGGATGGTTTTTGTGTACTCTCAAGGTCAACGGACGTAAGAAGTGATCATGACTAAACCGTAATAGTCAAACAAAAAAAAATTTCGGTAAGATTTATCTCCCTACTGCATAAAGTAGTACTAAAATTAAACGTAAAGGGACTACCGACTACTACGACTTGTAGAAAAATACATATATTAATGACAGTAGGTATATCAGAGTATAAACTTCCTATATAAGCAAACAAAAAAATAACGACTTACAACTCTAAGGAAATATATCAGACTTACGTTCCGGAAAGAAGTTTATATATTAAACATTTATAAATAGGATTGAACATCGAACACTGTCCTTGAAACAGTCTCGTTTTCAAAATGTAAAACTACCTGAGTATAAATAGTTAAAAAAGGAAGTACATAACACAAAACCGCAGTACAACTTCTTAAGAAATGGATTGAAAACCTGAATAGAGGAAACGAAAGAAGGTTACGGAATATCAACATGTAAATTTAGATAGTAACTATACAGAATTAAAAATATATTCTATACTCCATACCCGACTCCAAATACAAACGTATACCCACACGTTAACAAAGATTTGTTAAACAAAATTTTGATAGGAAAGAGGTGACTTAATAAAAGATCAAAACATTTTTTTATTTTACCAGTAGACACATTCAGATTAACATCTTGGACATGGGAGAAGGTGACTAGACACACAGATAGGGAAACGATCATGCTGAGACAAAAATACGATATCGAAATATGATTCAGAATTTCAATCCATCACATTAAGAAGTTTGACAAAGTCGATAAGATCATAGAAACAGAAAGGTATATGTAAAATCCTAAATGAACAGACATAGATGTTTTTAGGACGATCCTAAAAATAACATAAACACAATTTTAATATCTATTTAAACCTCTCTTGAATGATGAAATGATACCACTTATAAGGTCTTTGTTATATTGAGAGGTAAATTAATCTAGAAAATTTCAGAGAGAATAATTACAAAATATCAAAAATCGTTTGTCTAGGACATGTCGTACAATCTAAATGTGTATTTATAAAGTCCAAAAAATCTCGATAACAATTACCATAAAAATTTGTAAATCAAAAGATTAAACAAATAAAATCTTACATCTTTATAGTGGAACGATTTGAGTAAATAACTAAGATCCTCTAACAAAACAAAAACTTTCTTAGTTGTAAAAAGACATTTCTGTTAGTATAACAGATACTTATTCTTGCCAAAACCAAAAAGTAAAAGTTAGAGATACAGAAGAATTAAATAAAAAGAACGGAATAATATACCGATCCTGAAGATCATACATAACTTATCCTCATCACTCGTGTCCGTACAGATTGAAAAAGGACTGAAATCCCCCTTTCGCAAGACAAAAGGTGGTAATTAAAATTATAATTGACATCCCTAAAGAAGAATCTACAAGAAAGAGTGTAACTCGTTCAAAGAAGACAAGGGTCAAACGACTTTTTATAAAAATTATAAATTATAGTCACAAAGTATTACAAATGAGTTACGTCATTTTAATAGACCCGGACCCCTGGATCTCAAAAGAAATAATTTTCTAAAATTTGATGTTTCAGGTAAAATTTTTGTCGATATCCCGATAAATCCAATAAAAGAGAAGTTACTCAAAATCATTGAACATTGACAACACGGTCTGTCTGGTATTCTGTATGGGTCCACCGCGTCACCATTTCTCAGGTGGACTATTACGTCCTCCACCCCCAAGCTAGGGACCTAACCCTTGTAGAGAACCTCCTCCTTTACTGTTGGGTGAGACCATAAGAACGGACTCTTTAGAGTACCTGTCTTCTCAGACCTCCCGATGTCAGGTACCCCAGTGTTTCTCAGTCTGTGTGAACGTGAGTGCGTGCCTGGTATTCCACCGGGGGTTAAGACGAACGAAGGACCACAAGTGTGGAAATACAATAGATGAGGGAAGTTCACACCTGTCAGGGACACAGAACGTAGATTGGTCATCTTATACCATTTGTGTTATTAGTGAGGGTATTAATTCAACGGAATAGTCCGTTTCCAACAGTCAGGACATTACTGTAACAATGTATTGTAGTAGAATCATCCGAAAAAGATCTCTAAGAGGTATAACCGACTTAATACATGTACAAGTACAACCTCTTTGGAGACACCGTGTCCTGACGTCCGTCGGAGATCCTTGACATCACTGTACAGACTGGGTTTCCACCGGTGATCGGTACAGTAGTTTTGGGTCTCGGTAGTCAGTAAATCCATGTTCCTTTACTTAACACCGTTGTCGAACTTACTCGTACCTTCGTATCAGAAGGAAGGAATAAGTTCGTAGGTCTACTCTTATTACGGGCGAACTGTAAAACACACTACATTCACGGACTGTTAATCGACAAACCTAACATTAAGTTCCGGACTAATTCGAAAACAAACGACTCCGTAGGTGAAGTTTCTGTAGGTATAGTTTACTTGTGCAACTGTCAAGTCAGTCAAGTCAGTGAGCCAACACAGGTTGAGAAACGTGTGGGTACCTGACGTGGAGTGGTCCGAAGGGACAGGTAGTGGTTTCGAACGAATTTGAGTATAGGTTACTCAGTCACTACGACAGGTTGTTCGAGTAGGAGAGAGTAGGGGAAGAGGAGGACGGAAGTTAGAAAGGGGCGTAGTCCCAGAAAAAATTACTCAGTCGAGAAACGCAGACCACCGGTCTCATAACCTTGAAATCGAAGTCGTAGTCAGGAAGGTTACTCATAAGTCCCGACTAAAGAAAATCCTAACTGACCAACCTAGAAGAACGTCAGGTTCCCTGAGAGTTCTCAGAAGAGGTTGTCGTGTCAAGTCTTCGTAGTTAAGAAGTGCCGAGTCGAAAGAAATATCAGGTTGAGAGTGTAGGTATGTACTGATGACCTTTTTGGTATCGAAACTGATATACCTGGAAACAACCGTTCCATTATATAGACGAAAAATAATACGACAAGTCCAAACAGTATCGAAAAAAAAAAAAAAAAGTTCCTCGTTCGTAGGAAGATTAAAGAACCGACGTCAATGGTAGACGTCACTAAAACCTCGGGTTCTTTTATTTCAGACAGTGATAAAGGGGTAGATAAACGGTACTTCTACCCTGGTCTACGGTACTAGAATTAAAAAACTTACGAATCAAAAGTCGGTCGAAAAAGTGAGAGAAGAAAGTACAAGTAGTTCTCCGAGACATCAAGGAGAAACTAAAGACGGTATTCCCACTACAGTAGACGTATAGACTCCAATAACTATAAAGAGGGTCGTCAGAACTAAGGTCGAACACGGAGTAGGTCGAACCGTAAAACGTACTACATGAGACGTGTCAATAGGTGGATCTATTTCTCGGTACGGTAAGATATGTATTTCAAGGGAGAAAATCTATCGAGACATCAGTATTCCTGGAGTCAATAGTCTAAATCTATCGACTGGTTGACTGACCGACGAACGAAAGGGAAACAATACAAAATTAAGGACAAGAATTACAAAACCCGAAGGGTCCACCGTGTAACCCGAAGGGACCACCACGTCTCCAATTTCGCAGACGGACGTTACACCCTCTGGACCCAAGCTAGGGACCCAGCCCTTCTAGGGGACCTCTTCCTTTACCGTTGTGTGAGGTCATAAGAACGGACCTCTTAGGGTACCTGTCTCTTCGAACCACCCGATGTCAGGTGCCCAGCGTTTCTCAGCCTGTACTGACTCGCTGAAGTGAAAGTGAAAGTGAAAGTCCACCGTGTAAACCATTTCTTAGACGGACGGTTACGTCCTCTGTGTTTTCTGTACCCAAACTAGGACCCAGTCCTTCTAGGGGACGCTACCCTTTACCGGTGGGTGAGGTCATAAGCACGGACCTTCCAAGTTACCTGTCTCGTCGGTCCATCCGATGTCAGACACCCCAGCGTTTATCAGTCTATGCTGACTCGTGTGTGCAAATTACAAAATTTAAGTGGTCATTTATCACTTGGACACTTTAAGATACGTGGGATTGAAACGTGTCTTGAGATCCAGAAATAGGAGAGAGAAATAGGAAAAAAGATGAGTTGGAACGAGAACCCGGGGTTCACACGGTATATGGGAGGTCCTGAACACTTATTACCTACAACAAATAAGTTTCAAGGGGGTACCAACAACGACGTCATACAGAATGTTAGTATTCCTGGAGTTCCCAACTAGGTTGGTGTTTTAAATGAGACTTTTCCCTTCACAGACACTACTGAGTAGTGTTTATCATGTCCGAGTCCATCCTAGGGAGTCCGTAAACATCGAATATGGTACTGATAGTCATCCGACTCTGGTTGGGTTTTGTGAAGTTAACATCGGAACACTCTGGTATTCGTCTCCTGGGTCGGTCTACTACAATGTAACAAAAAACCGACGATCAAAAAGACATTAAACAATGTTTTGTTGTCTTTTGCTTATATCATCAAGAATTCCTTAACCAAGTAAAGAAGACACGACAACTTAAATACATGTATTTAAACATCCTAAAAAAAAAAATTTAGACACCTCACATACCACTACTTTGTTGTGTGGAACCTTAATCCTGAGATTGGGTCAGCGTGGAGTCTACCCCAAACTTGGGTCAGTTTTGAGTCTAACCCCGAACTTGGATGACTGAAAATCAATTTTTAGTGAGTGGATCATAGTCCTGAATGACTTCGAGTCCAAGAAGTACTGAGTCATGTCTTCCTTAAATCGTTCTCCTTTTCATTATCCTTTCTTTATCTAAATAATCATATCCTGTAGACATTCCCTTTGTTCTTCCGTTCATTCCCCCGAGACGGGACACTTGATTCATCCTTTCGTCTAAATAAATCTCAATGTGTGAGGTATCTGTCTCGCAAGTCAAGTCAGCGAGTCAGCATAGGCTGAGAAACGCTGGGGTACTTAACATTGTGCGGTCCGGAGGGACAGATAGTGGTTGAGGGTCTCAAGTGAGTCTGAGTACAGGTAGCTCAGCCACTACGGTAGGTCGGTAGAGTAGGAGACAGCAGGGGAAGAGGAGGACGGGGTTTAGGGAAGATCGTAACCCCAGAAAAGGTTACTCAGTTGAGAAACGTACTCCACCGGTTTCATGACCTCAAAGTCGAAATCGTAGAAAGGAAGGTTTCCTGTGGGTCCTGGTTAGAGGAAATCTTACCTGACCAACCTAGAGGAACGTCAGGTTTCCTGAGAGTTCTCAGAAGAGGTTGTGGTGTCAAGTTTTCGTAGTTAAGAAGTCACGAGTCGAAAGAAGTGTCAGGTTGAGAGTGTAGGTATGTACTGGTGTCCTTTTTGGTATCGGAACTGATCTGCCTGGAATCGGCCGTTTCATTACACAGACGAAATACCACTCTCACCGGTACTTTATACTCCACAAAAAAATACCCGACCCATTAAAGTATCCGACTGTTTACACTCCTAATAAAATTAATAAACCCTCTTTCCCCACCTCTAAAAGTCCCTAAACCGGTGGTGGGTGAAAAGCCGGAAAAAACAAGTCGGAACCTTGACAGAACCACAGACACCCACTCAATAAATCTTAGGATTACATAATGTCACTCACATATTACTCTAAGTTTTAGATGACCTTCAACTTAGAAGATCCTAGAACCTGGATTAACCAAGATTGATCAAAAACAGTCATACAGTAAGAAATTTCCAATATAGGACGGGAGAAGGGTGGACAGTATCACTGTAGGGGAGAAATTAAGCACTATACCCATTAAACACAAGAGTGAAAAACGATCTCCAAATAGTCAAATAGACCCGAAGGTACTACCGAATCAACCATTCCTTAGGTAGACGTTACGTCCTCTGGGGTCAAGCTAAGGACCCAGTCCTTCTAGGGGACCTCTTCCCTATCCGATGGGTGAGGACATATGAACCCGAAGGGAACACCGAGTCGACCATTTCTTAGACGTATGTCACGCCCTCTGGACCCAAGCTAGGGACCCAACCCTTTTAGGGGACCTCTTCCCTTTCCGATGGGTGAGGTCATAAGACCGAATCTCTTAAAATGCCTGACATATCAGGTACCCCGGTGTTTCTCAGTCTGTACTGACTCACTGAAAGTGAAAGTAATAGTCAAATAATAAGAAAAACTTCTTGGTCTGAAACCAAAATAACTAAAAAAAGGGTAACAAAAATACAAATGTCAAAACACCTAAAGACCAGATATCAAAAAAAGAAGACGAACGAAACTCAATTGTGAAAAAAAAAAGATTAAAAAGTCTACCTTTTAATCACACTGAACTTCAGAAAGAAAAATTGAAAACGAAATTAATATAGGGTGTTGAAACATATACTACCTAAAAATTAAAATAATACAAGTTGTAAATTTTAAAAGAAAACTCTGAAGTTTTCTTTCAACAAACCGAAAGTTCATCAACCTAAAAAGACAAAAAAAAAAAAAACATAATCAAAATCAAAGAACAAATTAATCATAATCAAAGACCAAATTAAGATAAAGACAGTTTCTTATGAAGGTGATTGAAGTAAGAAAATTTGACAAAAAAAGGTATTCTCTCACCTTCATCCGACATTTAACTGGTATTTCACACTCTAATACCAAAACTTGTCCACATCTCCTCTTTTTTCCTCAAGTGTCAGTAACTTCGTAACACATTTGTCGTATTCTTCTCGTTCTTAATAAAACTTCTCATCTCTGATTATTTAAATAGACCTCGTTTTCTGACTTCATCTTCTCTATAACCATCATACATCACTCTGATCTTTCTATTTGACTCAGATTGAATATATCTCTGACATTATCGTCTGTTTCCCTAAATCTAAACTAAGTCATCCGTTTCTCCTTCATTATTTTCAAATTTTGTCTGTTTCATATACAAGTTTCGATATTAAATCTTATTAATGATACTACTCGTCCTTCTCTAACTTCCGTCCCTCTGATCAATCGTTGATATAACTTCCACTATTAAATTCTCGTACTTAGTTTCTTCACTACACTAGATAAATACATTTGTTTTGGGAGTGACTAACTAACCAAGTCGATCTCAACTCTCTCGTTACGTTCTTTTACCACCCTGGGACAGTACGTTGCTCCGTCCAAAGAGGTCACGTGTGTCCCTTTCTAAAATCGTTACGAAGAAGGACCTTTCATTTGACGTCAAAATTAGAAAAACTTTTATTTACACTGACTTGTGGGGGGAAGATAAAGACAAGAAACCGAGGGGTCCGGGATAACGAGGTCCCCGAGACTGGAAAGGACTCAACGGACCGTGGGTCCGTTCAAGAATCGGTAGTTTAAAGTTAGGTCCACCGGAGGTATTTATAGAGTTGTCTTAAATAAAAGAAATTAAAAGAAACCGGATCGAACTCTTAAACGACTAACCCTCTGACCTCCGGTCATACGGGTTTCTACCTATCGGTGTAGACGATCGGTAAACCTAATTAATAATGTGGACACAGTATTTTGGACGTAATTATTTCTCCACCGTTCCTTTGACTATGACGTCGAATCTGTCCTGAGAGTAAGGAAGGGTTGTAAGACAGGGGTAGTTACCGTAAGATGGTAGGACAAGAGGACCGTGTAGTGAACCTCACAATGTCGAATGAAGGAGGTCGTGGAGGCACTGATCACACAGAGATTCAGGAGGACAAAGAAATACACTTTTTGGAAAGTCTCGGTAACAAAGGTTGAGTAAGATCAGATATCAGATCACACTCAGAAGAGATTAGTATACTGTGGATCTTATAATGTTTAGTAGGGAGAACGGTCGACAGACGGGGAAGACAGACGGTAAATATGTCATCTTTCTGAGAAGGGAGAATTTGTAAAACTAGTTCAATATGAGGTCCCGAAACTGACTATTCGTACTTAGAGTAGAAACTAGACAACTATCCGAAAGTCTTTAAATGTACCAAAAGAAAACAGAAAAAATTTTTTCAGTTAATGTTTACGAAGTATACCCGGAAATTCTAACAGGTAGTTGTAGAGAGTCGTAAGAACAAGAATAAATACTAACTAGAAATTGGGTGTTAATGAAAGACGGAGTCGGTTCGTTTAGCCGAACAAGAGAGTACACGTGTTTACAAACTGAGAACCGACGTCCGACGAAGTTTGGAATTAATGTGTTTTATGGGGATTTATCGAAGGGGGAGAGAAAGATGGTCCAAGGAGACGTTTTACGAGAGAACAGTATGTACTGAGTTGTGAGTCTGGGGTCACATACCTCAAGTATAATTACCCTATAAATGTCGTAATACCCTTCGACAACTCTTAAGTCATGTACTTCCAAGTCTCATCCATGAATTTTACTTCTTCCCTTTATCGAAAATATAGAAATTGGATCTGACTCCAACTAATTTTTTTTTTTTTTCTGGTGTGAAGTATTACGTATTTAGGGACCGTTCTCAAAAAAGGTACAACATCTTGGTGAACTGTACAAAATCCTTCACTTCCTCTCTCGTCTGTAACCGGATCCGTTAGTCTAAACCTTTTAATTGCTACAGTTATTTACTCCTCCACCTATAATTTAGAGTATAAGGAGTACTATGTGGATATAGATAAATATGTGTCGATCGATTGATCGATCTATTTATATGTATGTAGCATATAGTATATATATTGTATATAATACGTTATATATAATTATATACATACATATATACTTTATCTTTCGAATCTCCTTATAGTTACACGACTTATCGTGAAGAGAGTTAAGGAACGGGGAGGGTGACTTAAATTTAAAATTTCGGTAATTACACGTTAATATTTCACATCATCACTTCGAAGTAAGTAAAAACTCTAATCCTTGTCTACTTTTGTTTTCATAACATCCGACTATGTCTCGGAGAAAACCAAAAGGAAAGAGAAATAACAAAAATCATCTCACATAGTAAATCTATTCTACTTTCATTCATTGAACCGTAAGAATGTATCCAATTTCCACATTAGGAAATATAATCCTCTTTATGTTAAGACCCATTGAGACAAAGTATGACTCTTTAACAAAAGAAGGGAAAGGAGAGTGTACATCAAAAAGAAAAAAAAAGTGAAAATGTAGAGACGGGAGAGAGAAGAAGTGGGGGACATAAGTAAGAAAAAGAGAGGGGATGAAAGACTTTGTGTAACGAGAATTTACATTTCCCTTTTTTTAGTAATTAGTGTGACGACCTATGTCACGAATAATCTACCGACATCAACGATTTCCTCCAGACAAATTGTAGTCAACTAAAAAGTAAAGGAAAGTCACCCCTGTCACTCGACAAAACTCAGGGATCCCGGTCGGTAATACTTACGTCCATAACTCACAAATCCTCCTCTGACAAGCTTGTTCACGACCTCTATGTTATCGTAAATTTAATTAGATCATGGACCTAACCGTAGGAAGTCGGGGAGGAAAGTAAAGAGACCGAATTTCTGTCTCAAATGTCCGATATGTAACCAGTCCTTATAGAGACGTGACAGACTATCTTTTACTAAGGAAAGGTGTATTACATAAATAAGAGGAGTCAACTTTTAGCGGATGGACGTTATATTTAAATTTGAGATGTTAAAGTTTTCCTAACTTTGTGTACTGGTTAAAAAGGTCGTTCTATGGACTCAAGACTTTGTCGTCTCCTTCGATCCCTAAACCCGATGTTTGAAAATATTACTTTAGAGACAACAGAAATTCCTGAATCCTCTACTTCAAGATAGTCTCACCTTCTGAGTTTTAATAACGGTATAAAACCTTAACGTACCCCTTTGTCAGAGTTTTCTATCGAAACTCTAGAGAAGTCCCATTTTGACTTAGAGTGTATCATAAAATCCCGGGTTTGAACAGTCCGTTAGTTATTTTTTCGTTATATGTTCTTCATATTATGTAATACTGGTTTACCCTAAACAAATTAAGTTCGAATTATGAATCTTTTTAGTTGATCATATTATTGTCCTCTTTCGTCCCCATTCTTGAACAAATAGAATTATCTACGTTTGCAAATTATTTTGAGTTGAATACAAATACAATTGACTAAAGTCGTTTGATCCTCATCCCTCTCAAAATTAGACTATTTCTAGTAGATGTCTTTGAGATGTCAATCATAAGAGTCACAAGATTGTGACTCTTAAAGTGGGACTTCAGTTTTTGTTTCGTTGTCATAGAGAGTGATGATGGTAAGTGGCAACATGAGGTCATATCATTCTCTTCTTTTTCTTCATTTTCCTACTTCCACCTTTCTTTTATTTTTGACGAAAATAAGTATTTACTACAACAAAATATAAAAATCGTTCGGATATTAAACTTAGTTACTCAATTAAATTCCTTTCGGTAATGATCATTTCCTTAAAGATATTCTACTGATACATCTATAGTTGACATGAATGGAGATCGAGGATTCTCGTTAAGTTAAGTCAAGTCAAGTCAGCGAGTCAATACAGGTTGAAAAACGATGGGGTACCTGACGTAGTACGGTCCGGAGGGACAGGTAGTGGTTGAGGACCTTTAATGAGTTTGAGTACGGGTAACTCAGCCACTACGGTAGGTTGGTAGAGTAGAAGACAGAAGGAGAAGAGGAGGATGGAAGTTAGAAAGGTCGTAGACCCAGAAAAGTTTACTCAGTCGAGAAGAATAGTTCACCGGTTTCAAAACCTCAAAGTAGAAGTCGTAGTCAGGAAGGTTACTTATAAGTCCTGACTCAATGAAATCCTACCTGACCAACCTAGAGGAACGTCAGGTTCCCAGAGAGTTCTCAGAAGAGGTTGTGGTGTCAAGTTTTCGTAGTTAAGAAACCGTGAGTAGAAAGAAATATCAGGTTGAGAGTGTAGGTCTGTACTGATGACCTTTTGGTATCGGAACTGACCTGCCTGGAATCAGCCGTTTCATTACAGAGACGAAAAATTATGCGACGATCCAACCAGTATTGAAAAGAAGGTTCCTCGTTCGCAGAAAATTAAAGTACCGACGTCAGTGGTAGACGTTACTAAAACCTCGGGGGGTTTTAATTCAAACGGTGACAAAGGTGACAAAGAGGTAGATAAACGGTACTTCACTACCCTGGTCAACGGTACTAGAATCAAAAGACTTACAACTCGAAATTCGGTTGAAAAAGTGAGAGAAGAAAGTTGAAGTTCTCAGATAAATCAAGGAGAAGTGAAAGACGGTGCTCCCACCACAGTAGACGTGTAGACTCCAATAACTATAAAGAGGGTCTTTAGGACTAAGGTCAAACACGAAGTAGGTCGGGTCGTAAAGAGTACTACATGAGACGTATCTTCAATTTATTCGTGCCACTGTCACATGTAGGAACTGCATGAGGAAAAGGATAAACCTTGGTCAAACAACAATACACAGGTCAAGATGGACAACGAAGGTCTGGACGTATGTCTAAAGAGTTCTCCGTCCAGTCCACCAGACCATAAGGGTAGAAAAAGTCTTCAAAGGTGTCAAATAACGTTGGGTGAGGTCACCCCTCAACGGACCTCTTAGGGTACCTCCCTCCTCGGACAATCTGATGTCAGATGCCCCAGCGTTTCTCAACCTGTGCTGACTCGATGAAGTGAAGTAACACTAGGTGTGTCAGTTTCCAAAACCATATCAGTTATTTCGTCTTTATCTACAAAAAGACCCTGAGAACCAAAAAAAACTACTAGGTCGTCTACAACCGTTAAACTAGAGACCAAGGAGACGGAAAAGATTTTGGTCGAACTTGTCGACCTTCAAGTACCAAGTGAATAACAACTTCGGACCGAACCTCTTAAAACTCGTGACGAAATGATCTCACACTCTACTCACATTAACACGTCATCAAACTCGTAAGAAACCGTAACGGAAAGAGACCCCAACCTTACTTTTGACTGGAAAAGGTCAGGGTACCGGTGACGATTCAAGAGGTTTAAACGACCATATAACTCACATCGTGAAAGTTTCGTAGTACAAAATCCTAAACTTTTGTCAAGTTGACCTTAAGGTAGTGAAGGTGATCGAAACAACCATCACTACGAAGGATTTCGGGTGAACTGAAGTGTAAGATCCTACAGACCAAGATCCACTCACCAATATGGTAACACTAATAGACCCATTTTTAACATTTTATAGTAGATGTTATCGTAGTCTTTATTCGTGACCCAACCATTGAAGGAACCACAAGGTCACCAATTTTGAGACACGAGGTTTACGTTCCCCGGGAGTGAACCAAAGACCAACTTCTTGATCTAGGACGTACGACGTTACTTCTAGGGTACACGACTTTACCTCTGGGTCGTGTCGGTTTATGTATTTTTTATTTATTTATGACCCGTCTTTAGATTGTTTTGTAAGTCAAGTCAGCGAGTCAGTACAGGTTAAGAAACGTTGGGGTACCTGACGTAGTGCAGTCCAAAGGGACAGGAAGTAGTAGAGGGTCTCGTACAAGTTTGAGTACAGGTAGTTCAATCACTACGGTAGGTTGGTAGAGTAGGAGACAACAGTGGAAGAGGAGGGTAGAAGTTAGAAGAGGTCGTGGTCCCAGAAAAGGTCACTCAGTCGAGAAACGTAGTCCACCAGTCTTATAACCTCAAAGTCGAAGTCGTAATCAGGAAGGTTACTTTTAAGTCATTCCTAAAAGAAATATTTACTTACCAAACTAGAGGAACGTCGGGTTCCCTGAGAGCCCTCAAAACAGGTTGTGGTGTCAAGTTTTCGTGGTTAAGAAACCACGAGTCGAAAAAAATATCAGGTTGAGAGTGTAAGTATGTACTGATGACCTTTTTACTATCGAAACTGATCTGCCTGGAAACAACCGTTTCATTACACAGAAACAATATCGAAAGAAGGTTCCTAGAAAATTAAGGTACCGATATCAGTAGTAGACGTCACTAAAACCTCGGGTTCTTTTATTTCACACAGTGATAAAGGTAACAAAAAGGTAGATAAACGGTACTTCACTACCATAGTTTACGGTACCAGAATCAAAAACCTTACAACTCAAACTTCGGTCCAAAAGTGAGAGGAGAAAGTGACAGTAGTTCTCCGAGAAATCAAGGAAAAACGAAAGACAGTATTCACACCACAATAGACGTATAGACTCCAATAACTATAAAGAGGACCGTTAGAACTAAGACCTAATACGAAATAGATCGAACCGTAAAATACATGAGACGTATATTCAATTTATTTGTCCCGTTGTTATATGTCGGAACTACATGAGGAAAGGGTTAAACCTTGGTCGGATAACAAGGTACAGAACAAGATCGACAACGAAGAACTGGACGTATGTCTAAAGAGTCCTGTAGGAGTAGTTGTTTTGTAATGACTCCAGGTTTATTTACCCTTCTATAGGGTATAAGTACTTAACTTTCTGACTACAAAAATTCAATGGTTGAAAGTGGTTTAAACAGATATTGGTTGTATATTAACAACTCCTACTCTACCGACCCAACATAGTGGTTACGTTACCTGCACTTGAACCCGTTTGGAAACCTCTACCACTCCCTGTTCCTCCGGACCGTACGACGTTAGGTACTACGTTTCTCAACCTGTAGTTATCCGTTTACTTGTTCTTTTTATTGTATATTAATAAAATTTTATAATTATTGTAACTATTGAGGAACGTCACAAATTAGTTCTTTCCTTTATGACCCTATGTAAATATTAGTGTCTTATATATTCAACGGATGTGAACGGATTTTCTCTAACAATTTATTCTAATTTTTAATTGTCAGTAAAAAACAAATGAACTCTCATTAGGTTTATGTTACTGTGTTTTTACTGTCTATGAATGGTTTTCTCCTTTAGGTCTACCGACAACATGTAAACTTTCCAACTTGTTAGAGTGATAATTAGTCCCTTTACGTTTGATTCTGTTATTACTTTACGGTGGAGTTCACGAAGACATTTCTATACTCCCCTTTATACATTCATGATTCCTATTGATTACCCTTATATTTAGACGTTTATTTACACAGTGATACGTCATCTCACTTGTATACGTATCTTCCGAGTTTTAAATGTGATATTACAATTTCTTTTGATAACGTGAACACATGGTCTTGTGTATCAATTTTACGATCATATGAGTCCTACTGGGATGGAGAACTAAACGGAACTCGTCAGGATCCTATACGGATAATATAATTACACTAATAAAAATTGAAAAATCCAATGTAACCTTATATCGGTTAATTGGTTGTCACAACATGTTTGTTCGTTACACTATCAAAGTCCACTTGTCGTTTCCCTAAGTCGTCATGTATATGTACATAGGTAAGAGAGGGTTTGAGGGGAGGGTAAGTCCGACGGTACATTGTAATTCGTTCAAGGTACACGTCAAGTTATCCATGAAAAACGAATAGGTAAATTTTATATGGTCACACATATACAGACAGGATTTGAGTGATTGTCAATAGAGAAGGAGGTAGGAAGGGTGACCGTTGTTATTCAAACAAAAGATTCAGATACTCTGACAAAGAGAAAACATTCATTCAAATAAAGATAGTAAAGAAAAATCTAAGGCGGATATTACCTACAGTATCCTATAAAGAGGAAGAGACAGACTGAACGAAAGAGTCCTACTGTTAGAGATCCAGGCAGGTACAATGTTGTTTACCGTAATAAAAGAAGAAAAATTACTGACTCATTGTGAGGGAACATAAATACATGGTGTAGAAGAAATAAGTAAAGGGACTTCTACCTGTAAATCCCACAAAGAAACCAAACCGACAACATTCGTCCCGATGTCACTTGTAACCCCACGTACATAGGAAAATTTAGTACAAAAAGAGACCTGGACTATATACGGGGTCCTCACCCTAATGTCCCAGTATCCCAATCGAGATGCAAATGAAAAATTTTCTTAGGGGTATGACAAGAGGTATCAAAGACATCGGTAAATGTAAGAGTCGTTGTCACATCCTCCCAAGGGAAGAGAGGTGTGGTAGAGGTCGTAAATAACAAACAGATAAAAAACGACTATCGATAAACTGATCACACTCCACTATAGAGTAACATCAAAACTAAACGTCTCCTACTCTACCGACCTACCGTAGTGACTGAGCTACCTGCACTCAGACTCACTTGAGGCCCTCAACCACTATCTGTCCCTCAGGACCGCACGACGCTATGTACCCCAGTGTTTCTCAACCTGCACTGACTCGTTGACTTGATTTGACAGGTTGAAGAATTGTGAACCACTTTCCTGACAGAAAAAGAGTAACAAACATGAACAGACGAATCATCATCTAATTAACTAGTAGTCACGTATTTAAATGAAGACCCAAAAGGGAAGACCAGGTGACCAGATATTCAGTCAAAAACACGATCACGGTATGACAAAACTACTGACATCGGACTATCATATTAGATTTCAATCTCTCAAACTGACGAAATCGATGTTAAAATAAAAAGTCCTAACGAAATCGATAAGTCGCAAAAAAAGTAAAGGTATGTTTAAAACTCTAAAAACAAGATGTAAACGTTTTTACTGGAAGTATTACACTATCCTTAATGTAACTTAAACATTAATGAAACCCATCATATCAGTAAAACTGTCATAACTAAGAACGTTAGGTTCTCGTACGAGATAGAAAGATAGACAAACACCGTGAAGAGTAGTCGTTAAAGAAAATAACCACAGAATATTCAAAGTTTCATAGACATAAAACGAAGGAATCCATCTAAAAAAGGATCTAGAAATTAAGAAAGACTACGTTACCATTTACCTTAATAAAAGAACTAAAGAGAAAGTCTAGAAAACAACAATCACATTTCTTGATACGATGACTAAAGGTACATAATTAAAACATAGGACGATGAATTCATTCAAGTGAGTACTCGAAATCATCAAAACGCCATCGGAAATCATAAAAGATACA
The DNA here is from genome assembly GCA_006410555.1 of Capra ibex. Taxonomy (NCBI): domain Eukaryota; kingdom Metazoa; phylum Chordata; class Mammalia; order Artiodactyla; family Bovidae; genus Capra; species Capra ibex. Next base: position 418,800 of record SJYO01054212.1, read on the forward strand.
TATCATGATATAGTGGACATTTATCATTCAAAATGAAGAAGTAAAGGTTAAACCTAAGGAAAATAAAGAAAAAGAGAAGACTAACAACAACGATGCAGAAGGTTTTAAGAAAACTTATATTCACCACTGTCACCTGTAAGAACTGGAGAAGGATTAGAATCTCCTTTACTAAAGTCGAAAAGTGGTAAGTCGTACTACAATCGACACCCAAAGAGTATATACCTAAAATAATACAACACCATTCAAGGAAGACAAGAATGAAAGACCTTAACAATAACAAGTCAGAAAGTCAACACAAACTGAGAAAAAAAAGTCCGTTCACTGGTGAAAATAAAATAATGAAAACCGGTGAACAGTATCGAACGTCCTAGAATCAAAAGACTGGTCCCTAATTTGGATGTGGGACCGTCACGTTCGTGTTTCAGGATTGGTGACCTGACGGTCCTTTAAGGGTTTGTTAGTAAAAAATGTCCTATTTATAAAGAGTACGTAAAAATCTTGAATATAATGTTTGTATAACCAACAAATAGACTCTACGGTCACATGGACCGATTTTAATAAATAAATAAAATTAACCTCCGATTAATGAAGTGTTATAACACATTAAACGGTATGCAACTGTACTTAGTCGGTACCACATGTACACAGGGGTGTCGGACTTGCGGTGACGGTGAAGGGAAGAGTAGGTAGGTACACCCAACAGGGTCTCGTGGTCGAAACTCACGGACGAAGTACGTAGTCTGAACGTGACCAGTAGACAAAATCTATACCATTATATGTACAAAGTCACGATAAAAGAGTTTAACAAGGTGAGAGCGAAAGAGGGTGTAACAGGCTTTCAGAGAAGAAATGTACATACAGAGAAAACGACAGAACGTATGTCCCAGTAACAATGACAGAAAGATTTAAGGTATATATACGTAAGTATATGACACAACCACAAAATGAAAGACTGAATGAAGTGAGACATATTATTCGAGGTCACAGTAGGTGGAGTAATCTTGACTGAGTTTACGTAAGAAAAACTATCGACTCCTTATAAGGTAAAACATATAGATGGTGTTGAAGGAATGGGTAAGTAGACGGCTACCTGTAGATCCAACGAAGGTACAGGTTCGATAACATTTGTCACGATGCTACTTGTGACCACATGACACAGAGAAAGTTAAGACCAAAGGAGCCACACATACGGGTCGTCACCCTAACGACCCAGTATACCGTCAAGACAAAGGTCCAATAATTCTTTAGAGGTGTGACAAGAGGTATAACCGACATGATCAAACGTAAAGGTGGTTGACACATCCTACCAAGGGAAAAGAGGTGTGGGAGAGGTCGTAAATAACAAACATCTGATAAACTACCGTCGGTAAGACTGACCGTACTCTACCATGGAGTAACACCAAAACTAAACGTAAAGAGACTATTACTCACTACAACCAGTAGAAAAGTACACGAATCATCAGTAAGACATACAGAAGAGACCTCTTTACCGACAAATCAAGAAACCGGCTAAAAAACTAACTCAGCAAATAAAAAGGTCATAACTCGACGTAGTCGACGAACATATAAAAACTCTAATTAAGAAACAGTCAACAAAGTAAACGATAATAAAAGAGGGTAAGACTTCCGACGGAAAAGTGGAACGAATATCAAAGGAAGTAACACGTTTTGGAAAATTCAAATTAACCCAGGGTAAACAAACAAAAACAAATATAAAGGTAATGAGACTCTCCACCCAGTATCTCCTAGAACGACACTAAATACACTCTCACAAGACGGATAAAAAAGAGATTCTCAAAATATCAAAGACCAGAATGAGAATCTATAAATTAGGTAAAACTCAAATAAAAACACACCACAATCTTTCACAAGATCAAAGTAAGAAAATGTCCTCCAACTGGTTAAAAGGGTCGTGGTAAACAATTTCTCTAACGGAAAAGAGGTAACATATAAAAAGGGAGGAAACAGTTTCTATTCCACAGGTATCCACGTACCTAAATAGAGACCCGAAAGATAAAGCAATGTAATTAGATATATAGAAAGAAACACGGTTATGGTATGGCAGAACTACTGACATCGAAACATCATATCTGATTTCAGTCCGTTCGACTAAGGAGACCAAGGTAAAAAGAAAGAGTCCTGACGAAACCGATAAGTTCTAAAAAACACAAAGGTATGTTTAACACTTTAATAGACAAGATCAAGACATTTTTTATGGTAACCAACGAACTATCCCTAACGTGACTTAGATATGTAACGAAACCCATCATACCAGTAAAAGTGATATAACCAAGAAGGTTAGATGCTTGTACCATATAAAGAAGTCGATATACACAGTAGAAACTAAAGAAAGTAGTCACAAAATATCACAAGATATATATCCAGAAAACAAAGAAATCCATTTAAATAAGGAATCATAAAATAAGAAAGGTAACGTTAAAATTTACCCTAAAAAAGGGAATTAAAGAGAAACGCAAAAGAGTAACAATCACATATCCTTACGTTCTCTAAAGACACATAATTAAAAGAGAGAACTTTGAAATGATATAAATAACTAATCGAGAACACTAAAAGACCACCACAGAAGATGGTGGTCTTTGGGTGGTCCCAAAAGACACATCTCCTAGTACAGTAGACGCTTGTCACTCTCAAAATAAAGAAGAAAAGGTTAGACCTAAGGAAAATAAATAGAAAGAGGAGACTAACGATATCGATACTGAAGGTTTTGATACAACCTATCAGTACCACTCTCACCTGTGGGAAGAGAGCAAGGACTAAAATCTCCAATAAGAAGTTAAAAAGCGGTAACTCCTACAAACGGTACCCAACCAGTATATACCGAAAATAATACAACTCCATACAAGGAAGACACGGACGAAAGACCTCTCAAAATAGCATTTACCCATAACTTAAAACAGTTTTCGAATGAGACGTAGATATCTCTATTAGTATACCACAAATAGAAAGTCACACAATCATACCACATAGTACAACTAACTAAATACTTATAACTTCTTAGGAATGGGAGGGACCTTATTTAGGGTGAACCAGTACTCATACATACTGTAAAATTATACAACAACCTTAGACAAACCATCTTAAAACAACTCCTAAAAACGTAGACACAAGTAGTCACTATAACCGGACATCAAAAGAAAAAAACACCGTAGACACATACCAAAACCATAAACCCACTACCACCAGAGTATCTTACTCAAACCCTCAAATGGAAGGAGACGTCAAAAGACCTTCTGAAACTCATCCTATACACAATCGACAATAGATTTAAAAACCAACTTAAGTGGACACTTCGGTAGACTAGGAACCGAAGACAAAAAACCTTCTTAAAAAAAATAATATCGAAGTTAAAGAGACGAACACTACACAAACAATTCTAAAAGACAAATAAGGACCAAGTCAAAACCTTCCAATATGAAAAGATACTTAAACAGGTAAAGAAGGTTCAACAGGTAAAATAACCATATATTAATGTGTATCATCAGAGAATACTAGAAACCATAAAGACACATCAGACAACACTAAAGAGGTAAAAGTAAAGATTAAAATAACTAAACTAACAAGAGGGAAATAAGAACTACTCAGACCAATTGTTAAACAGATAAAATAAATAGCAGAGTTTCTTGGTTGAAAATCAAAACAACTAAAAACGGTGTCAGAGAAAGTAAAGAAAAAGTAAATAAAGAAGAGACTAAAGAGACTAAAGGAAGGAAGATGATTGAAATCCCAAGAAAAAAAGAAGAAAAAGATAAACGAAATCCACATTTCAATCCAACAAATACACTATAAAGAGAACAAACAACTTCATCTGAAAATAACGATACTTGGAGGAAGAATCGTGAAAATAACTTAGGGTATCCAAACCCCGACAGTACAAAAGTAAAAGTAAACAAAGATACGTATAAAACTAAAGGAAAAAAATAAAGAAGGTATTAGACAACCAATAAGTCTTCGCACAACAAATCGGAGATATACAAACATAAAAATTATCAAAAAAAAATTTGATATCAACTGTAGATTAGAATGGTGTAACACTAACTTTTTCTACGAATTTCACTAAAGTTAAAAATTTTTTAAATGGGTCCGATCTAAATACTGGGTCCTACACGAGATAAGACCTCTTACAAAGTACACGTGAACTCTTTTTCCACTTAAGGTACCAAACCCCCACTTTACGGGATATCTATAAGTAATCCAAATTGACCAGGTAACATAGCAAATCTCGAACACAAAGGAACGATTAAAAGACAAACCAACTAGATAGGTATCCACACTCACCCTACAAATTCAGGAGGTGATAATAACAATGACAATTAAAGGGGAAAGTATGACAATCGTAAACAGAATACATAACTCCACGAGGATACAACCTACGTATATATCAATATTAACAATTTAGAAGAACCTAACTAGGAAACTAGTAATAAATCACAGAAAGAAACAGAGAATAGTGTCAGAAATAAAGTTTCAGATAAAATTGACTATACTCAAAACGATGAGGACAAAAGAAAACCAGGGGTAAACGTACTTTATAGTAAAAGGTCGGGAAGTGAAAGTCAAACATACACAGGGATCCAAACTCCACCCAAAGAACATCTGTCGTATATATTCCCAGAACAAAATATAGGTAAACCGACCAGAAACAGAAAACCAACCTCGTAAATTGGGTAAATATAAATTCCATTAATAACCATTCATACTAGGGAAATGGTAAATGAAATAACAAACCCCAAGTAAAAATATTTGGAAATGACACAAAAGATAGATCTCTTCTAGGAAATCGTAAACAACCTCTCGACCAAACCACCACGACTTGAGAGAGTCGAAAACGAACAGACATTTCGAAAACTAAAGAGGAAGTATAGACTTACTCTAGGAACGACCCATGTCATTAGAACCAACATCTAAAAAGAGAAAGTAGTGAAATTCACACAGGACGGTAAGGGAAGACCGGACTTCTCAAAGACAACTTTCTCGTCGACAATAGGAATACCCCTATGGGAACAGACAATAAACAACGAAAAGGTACACCGAAAATTATAAACAAGAAACACGAACTAGAAGTAATCAAACTAATTATACACAGAACCCCACAAAGCGGAACCCAAATAGGACAAACCCTGAGAGACCCAAAGAACATGAACCCTACGATAAAGGTAGGGGTATAATCCCTTCAAAAACTAATAATAGAGGAGTTTATAAAAGAATACGGGAAAGAAAAACAGAGGAAGAGGACCCTGTGAATGTTAAGCTTACAACTTCACAAATTGTAACAGAGTCTCCAGAGACTCCAACAGGAGTAAAAAAATTAAGAAAAAAAAAGAAAAGAGGAGAGACGAAGGAAATAAAGGTGATAAAATAGAAGGTGGAGTGAATAGGAGAGAAGACAGAGTCAGTAAGATGACAACCAAGGGAGGTCTCACGAAAACTAGAGTCAATCAAGTAATAAGTAATAACTAACTAAGAAGTAATAAAGAAGATCCAGGGACAATTTGTAAAGAACGTAGAAGAGTTAGGAACAGAGACCAGATAAATAAACATTGAGGTAAAACGATACCTCTTCTTTTACCGTTGGGTGAGGTCATGAGAACGGATCCCTTAGGGTACCTGTCTCCTCGGACCATCCGATGTCAGGTGCCCCAGCGTTTCTCAGCCTGTGTTGTAAAACAATTTCTAAAACCTAGTGGAAATGATGGTAATAAGACTTATAAAAAGTCCATCTGAGAGATAGAGGAGAAAAAATAAAAAAACCGTAAAAATAGTACAAGGAAGTGGATGACTTATAAAGAGACGGGAAAGTAAAACAAATATAACGACACAAACCCCACGGGAAAGACGTCCGACCTTCAAGTACCAAGGAAAATTAACACCTCAGACGAGGGACACTCATCCCAACCTGATTACCGAACTGTTCGAAAAGACAAACCCCCTCGAACACAGACACAAGACCACCCACCTCGACCTAGTCAAGGGAGACCTCACGTCACTTCACAGGTCATCACTCAAAACCCCACAGACACCGTAACCGTACTGAGACTCGTCTGGTAGAAAATTACAAGTCCCAACACAAGGACAAAACGACCTCTTAATCACACCACACAGAAGGTCACCTTAAACAACCGAGAACACACCTCGAACCAAAGTCACATCCACACTTCTGAAGATCCACTCGAGAACAGATAATTACAAGGGACCTCAGTCCTCAAGAAACTACAACATTTCAAAACCTCAATTCGGAGGACGGAGACCGAAATCCAGGAAGAGAATGTCATCGAAGTTCTGAAGAGTTCTGTCGTATCTTCTATTTTGGGTTCTATTTTGTTGGTACAATAACCACTTTGGTAAAAGTTCTACGGAGTCCTAAAGAATCCTGTCGTATCTTCTATTTTGGGTTCTATTTTGGGGGTACAATAACCACTTTGTTAAGAGGTATCGGTCCTTGTGGGTCTCTCTAAGTGTCTCTATATATCTCTTCTATTCTCCCTCCTCCCTCAACTCCACTGGTCCTCTTCTTTTCCCCCTCAGTTTTCCCCTCTCTCGTCAGATCGGTCATTAGTTTAGGGACACTAAGGGTGTCGGACCTTGTGGATCTCTCTAAGTCTCAATATATCTTTTCTCTTCCTCCTTCCTCTGTCTCCACTGGACTTCCTCTTTTCCTCTCAATTTTTCTCTCTCTCGTTAGTTCGACCATTAGTTTAGGGATTCACTTTTACCTATGACTTCTAATATAAGAGCCTCCATGTTTTAACTATCGTTTATAGTTTTCGTTTCTAATTTTTGGATCTTATCTCCAAGCTGAGAGTTTTGATGTTATATTTTTTATGTTTTGTATTAATGTTTTTAATTTTTATGTACCTTAAACAAATTCTTTACATACAAAAAAACTTCTCATTATCATTATTCGATATTTTTACTTTCAATTTCCTCATTATTTCTTGATTTAAAAAAATTTTTTAATATTTCATTATTATCATTTTATATATAGATCCTTAAAGAGACCGTGACAACACCCGTCACACCCCAGTCAAATCACAGTCTATCAAGGAACAAGGTCGAACATGAACAAGAGTTCCAGATATCCACGGGGAGTTTACGTATCAGAGGTCATAATTTACGTCCCAAAATTAGACAATGTGGACAGTGAAGGACTCGTCAAGGAGAAAGAAACAAATAAAACCGAAGGAGACAAACGTACAGAGAAGTCACAGATTGTAGACGGGACTGTGTTCTCCCCGCTTCCACCGGTGAATGAATCCGAGTGAACAAGTCAACACAACGCCCCTCCCTCCCTATGACGTTTGTGTACGACGACTGTACACACCCCTCGTGAGCGTCACCTATCTGGTGTGACCCAAACGCTGTCGGGTTCCACCACACATGACGGACCTAGATGTGACGAGTCCGAGGTCCCACGAGATATCCCCGTGACAGGGTTCGCCCAGGACGAAGTACGTCAAGGGTCCTGATTCGACGAGTCCAAGAGTCCACGAGACTTCTCCGTGTCTGGGTCTTTTCGACACGTAATAAACGGGAAGGGTCCAGGCTTATCGAGTCCACTGGTCCACGAACCGTCCGAGTGACAGGGTCCACCCGGTAAACAGAATAAGTGGAGGGACCAGGGTCAGTGAGACAGGACCCACGTAGTAATCCCGTGTCAGGGTCCACACGGTACATAGAGGAGACCCCGTGACTAGAGTCCGACACTGTGAGGACCGTCTATGGTTGACAGGTCCTTGGGTGCTTCTGCACCAATCGTTGATCCTTGGACGAGTGTCAAACCACCTTCTACGTCAGAGACCCCGACCCTAACTTCGTCGGGGAACGGAAGACCGAGACCGACAACGTACGGACGGAGAGACGGAGACCCCTACCTCCCGGGATATGTTGTCGTCCGAACGAGAGGAAGCCATAAGTCATTCGGGAAACAAGACACCCGCGTGATCCCCATGGTACTCCGTAATCTCTGACAACATCCTTTCCAGAAAAAACAAAAACAAACAGAGAGACCACTAGGGTGCGAAACCCAACGAGAAAATCGAGGGAGTCTAACAGGAGCCGCGTAAGTCCGGGTCAGGAATGGGATTCTGGTTACTACGTCGGGGGGAGGTACGGGTCGGGGGTGAACCGACCACCACCTGTACTCACAGACCCGGTGAAGAGGTGACCGTCGACGCCAATTCGCGCATAAGACAAAAACATAAAAGGAGGGTCAATACAACGGGAGACTCTAAGGTTTTGAGGGGTGTCTGTACGGACTCTCTCCCAAAAGGTGACACACCTTTGGAGTGGAGGAAGCGCTGAGGAAGGGATCCTACCTAGAGACAGGGATTTAAATACAGAGACCAAAACAGAAAATATAAAACAACATGGAGGAAAACTTCTGTGACCCGACGGAAAGATCCCGGGACCATAGAGGTCGTCGTAAGTCTTCGACAAAACACCTCCAACTAGTTGTAAGTTTACTGGAAAGCTACTTAGACACTCCCTCTTTCACGAGAGGAGTAGGATAAGGAGACAGTAGGAGTACAAACTGAGAAATTTTGGGGTACCTGACGTCGTACGGTCCTAAGGGACAGGAAGTGGTATAGGATCTCGAACGAGTCCGAGTACAGATAACTCAGTCACTACGGTAAGTTGGTAGAGTAAAAGACAGTAGGGTAAGAGGAGTACGGAAGTCAGAAAGGGTCCTAGTACCAGAAAAGATCTCAATCGAGAAGTGTAATCCACCGGTCTCATAATCTCGAAGTCGTAGCCAGAAAGGTCACTTATAAGTCCTAACTAAAGGAAATCGTAACTGACCAAATTAAATAAACGTCAGGTTATCTGAGAGTTCTCAGAAGAGTTTGTGGTGACAACTTTTCGTAGTCAAGAAACCGTGAGTCGGTAGAAATACCAGGTTGAGAGTGTAGGTATGTACTGATGACCTTTTTTTGTCAAAACCGTTATGTCTGGAAACAACCGTTTCATTCCTAAGAGGAAAAATTATACGATAAATCCAACTAGCATCGAAAAGAAGGTTCCTCGTTCGTAGAAAATTAAAGTACCGATGTCAGTGGTAGGTGTCACTAAAACCTCGGGTTCTTTTCTTTCAGACAGTCACAAAAGTAACAAGTCAAGTCAAGTCAGTGAGTCAACACAGGTTGAGAAACACTGAGGTACTTGGAGTCGTTCGGTTCGGAGGGACAGGGAGTGGTTGAGGGTTTCAGGTGGGTCTGGGTACAGGTAACACAACCACTACGGTAGGTTGGTAGAGTAGAAGGCAGCAGGGGAAGAGGAGGACGGGAGTTAGAAAGGGTCGTAGTCCTAGAAAAGTTTACTCAGTCGAGAAGTGTAGACCACCGATTTCATACCCTCAAAGTCGAAGTTGTAATCAGGAAGCTTACTTGTGGGTCCTGATTAGAGGAAATCGTACCAGACCAACCTAGAGGAACGTCAGGTTCCCTGAGAGTTCTCAGAAGAGGTTGTGGTAACAAGTTTTCGCAGTTAAGAAGACGTGAGTCGAAAGAAATATCAGATTGAGAGTGTAATGTACTGGTGACCTTTTTTGTATCGGAACTGATCTGTCTGGAAAGAACTGGTTCATCACAGAAACGAAAAATTATACGATAGATCCGACCAGTATTGACAGGAAGGTTCCTCATTCGCAGAAAATTAAAGTACCGACGTGAGTGCTAGACGTCACTAAAACCTCGGGGGAGTTTTAATTCAGACGGTGACAAACGTGACAAAGGGGTAGATAAAGGGTACTTCAATACCCTGGCTTACGGTAATAGAATCAAAAGATTTACAACTCGGAATTCGGTTGAAAAAGTGAGAGAAGAAAGTGAAAGTTCTCCGAACAATCAAGGAGAAGTGAAAGACGGTTGTCACACCATAGTAGACGTATAGACTCCAATGACTATAAAGAGGGCCGTTAGAACTGAGGTCGAACACGAAGTAGGTCGGGTCACAAAGAATACTGCATGAGACGTATATTCAATTTATTCGTCCCACTGTTATATGTCAGAACTACGTGTGGAAAAGGATAAACCTTGGTCAGAACAATGCACAGGTCAAGATTGACAAAGAAGAACTGGACGTATGTCCAAAGAGGTCTCCGTCCAGTCCACCAGACCACAAGGGTAGAGAAAGTCTTAAAAGGTGTCGAATAACACTAGGTGTGTCAGTTTCCGAAACCGTATCAGTTATTTCGTCTTTATCTACAAAAAGACCTTAAGAGAAGGAAAAAGTCAATAGGTCGTCTACAACCGTTAAACTAGAGACCAAGAAGACGAAAAAGATTTTGGTCGGACTTGTAGACCTTCAAGTGTCAAGTACATAACGACTTCGGACCGAACCTTTTAAAATTCGTAATGAAATGATCATACACTCTACTCACGTCAACACACCATCAGTAATGAAATGATCGCACATTCTACTCACGTTAACCCGCCATCAAACTCGTAAGAAAACGTAACGGAAAGAAACCCTGACCTTACTTTTGACTGGAAAAGGTCAGGACACCGGTGACGACTCAAAAGGTTTAAACGACCGTATAACTCACATCGTGAAAGTGTCGTAGTAGAAAGTCCTAAACTTTGTCGAGTTGACCTTAAGGTAGTGGAGGTGACCGAAACAAGCATCACTACGAAGGATTCCGGATGGACTGAATTGTAAGGTCCTACAGACCGAGATTCACTCACACTCACTAGTGTGGAAGTACTAATAGACCCAGTACTTCTAGAAAAAACATGTCAAGACACATAAGAACGGTGGAGAAGAATTATAGAAGACGAAGACAATCCAGGTATGGTAAAGACAGGAAATAACTCGTATGGTAAAGACAGGAAATAACTCGAGTAGAAACGTACATTACAAGGGAACCATAGAGATTAAAAGAACTTCTCTAGAGATCAGAAAGGGTAAGATAACAAAAGGAGGTATAGAAACTTAACTAGTGACTCCTTCCGAAAGAATAGAGAGGAACGATAAGAAACCTTGAGACGTAAGTTTACTCATATAGAAAGGAAAAGAGGAAACGGAAAGTGAAGTGAAGAAAAGTGTCGATAAACATTCCGGAGGAGTCCGTCGGTAAAACGACAAAACGTAAAGAAAAGGTACCTCTACCAGAACTAGGGACAGAAGACATGTTACAGTACTTGGAGACAGGTATCAAGTAGTCCGTGACACAGATAGTGTAGGTCTGGGAATTTAGATAAAAAGTGAAGGTGACATATCAGTATTCCCTAAACTGAATCCAGTATGGACTTACCAGATCACTAAAAGGGGTGACAGAAGTTAAATTCAGGCTTAAACCATTATTCCACAAGTACTAGACTCGGTGTCAGTAGAGGACCAAAACAAAACCGACTGACATATCTCGAAGAGGTAGAAACCGACGTTTCCTATATTAGTTAGACTAAAGCCACACCTGGTAGACCACTACAGTTATACATTTAGAAGAGAACACAACAACCTTCTCCCACAAACGATACTAGTCACGTAAGAGAACCTTCTTGAGATAAACGGAAACGGGACGAAGTAAGACATGAGGTTCCGGACAATGAAGTCCATAAAGAACTGAAGGACGAAAACGTAAGGTCAGGGGATATTACTTTTCCCGTAGAAACTCAAAAGTAACAATTGAGTATATAAACGGTACTTCACCGTTTAGACTACCCTGGCTATGGTACTAGTATCAAAAAAGTTACGACTCAAAAGTCGATCGAAAAAGTGAGAGGAGAAAGTGGGATTAGTTCTCCGAGAAATCAAGGAGAAACGAAAGACAGTATTCCAACCACAATAGATGTATAGACTCCAATAACTATAAAGAGGGTCTGTAGAACTAAGGTCGAAGATGAGGTAGGTCAGGTCCTAAAACGTACTACATGAGACATATATACAATTTATTCGTCCCACGGTTACATGTTGGAACTACGAGAAGAAAGGGTTAAACTTTGGTCAGGTGACAAAGTACAGGTCAAGATTGACAACAAAGAACTAGACGTATGTCTAAACAGTCCTCCGTCCATACCACCAGACCATAAGGAGAGAGAAATTCTTAAAAGATGTCAAACAATACTAGGTGTGTTAGTTTCAGAAATGGTATCAGATACTTCGTCTTTATCTACAAAAAGACGTTAAGAGAACGAAATGATACTAAGTCACCTACAACCGTTAAACTAGAGACCAAGGAGATGGCAAAGATTTAGGTCGAACTTATATTCCTTCAAGAACTAAGTACATGATAACTTCGAATCGAACCTCTTAAAACTCGAAATAAACGATCACACACTTTACTCGTCGTCAAACTTGTAAGAAACCGTAACGGAAAGAAACTCTAACCTTACTTTCGATTGGAAAAGGTCAGGACACCAGTGACGACTCAAAAGGTCTAAACGACCGTATAACTCACGTCGTGAAAGTATCCTAGTAGGAAAGTCTAGACTTCATCGAGTTGACCTTAAGGTAGTGAAGGTGATTCGAAAGAAACATCACTACGAAGAAAATTCCAGGTGAACTGAAGTGTCAGATCCCAAAGACCGAGACCCACTCACTTTTATGGTAGTACCAATAGACCCAGTAATTTTAGGGATATCATATCAAGAAGACACATAAGAACGGTGGACAAGAATTATAGAAGACGAGATAAGTCAGGTATGATGAAGACAGAAAATAATATGGGTAGAAACGTACTTTATAGGGGAACCATAGATATTAAAATAACTCTCATAGAGATCAGAAAGGGTGAAACAACAAAAGGAGATAAGAAAAGTAACTAGTGATTCCTTCCGAAAGAGTAGAGAGGAACGATAAGAAACCTTGAGATAAGTCTACCCATTAGAAAGGAAAAGAGGAAACGGAAGTGAATAGAAGAAAAGAGTCGAACATCCCGGAGGATTCTGTTGGTAAAAGGAAAAAGGTAAAGAAAAAGAACCCCTATCAAAAATAGTGACGGAGGATATGTCACAGTGTTTGGAGACAGGTATCAAAAAGTCCGTGAGACAGATAGTCTAGGTTAGGGAACTTAGATAAACAGTGAAGGTGACGTATTCCCTAAACTAAATCCAGTATAGACTTACCAGATCACCAAAAAGGATGAAAGAAGTTAAATTCAGACTTAAACCGTTATTCTTCAAGTACTAGACTCGGTGTCAGTTGAGGGTCAGAAACGAATGACATATCTCGAAGAGGTAGAAACCGACTTTTCTTATATTAGTTAGACTAAACTCACAAATGGTAAACCACTACAGGAACACATCTCATAAGAGAAAACAACAACCTTCTCCCATAAACGATACTGGTAACGAGACAAAGACCTCTTGAAAAATATTATTTATCTACGACTTAAAGTAGGTATCAAAAAAGATATGGATAACTGTACTGGTACGTCGAAAATAATAAGTCAAACAAGTACACCATATAGTACTACTAGCTAAAGACACATAACTTCATAGGAACGGGGGATCTCTATTTAAGGTCGAATAGTACAACATACCAGAAATACAACGTCAGTCAAACTATCATCAAACAACTTCTAAAAACGTAGACATAAGTAGTCACTGTATTCGGATATTATAAAAGAACACCATCGAGACAGACTAATACCATAGTCCCACTATCACCGGAGTATCTTACTCAAACCCTCAGAAGGAAGGAGTCGTCTAAAAACCTTCTCAAACTCTTCGTATCCATAATTGTTAAGAGATTTACAAACCATCTGAAAAGGACACTTCGGTAGACCGATATGAATGCAAACAACTTAAAAATTTTTTGAGAGAATTAAGTATATAAACACTAACAAGACGAGTATGAAAGACGAAGAACCAAACCAGAACCACCAACATAGAAACAATCCTAAACAGGTAAAGAAGATCCGAGACATAAAATAACCGAATATCAATAAACATCAAAACAAACACGGGAGGTTCTTAGAGACAAAGGGTTAGGACACCTAAAAGGGTAACCGGAAGTTTAAGGGATCTCCAAGAGTTAGGGAAACGGTCTAGGAGTCCAGTCCTTTAGACGACACCACGGATCTTGAAAACATTGTCACGTTCTTGAAGACACCATATTAAAAAGAGGTCAAGTACCCAGAGGACAAACCGTCGAGATATCACCCTGATTACCGCTGGAGGAAGTTCTTCTGAATACGGTGTTCAACGTAGAAGGTACTGACGTCGACGACGGTCTCGGGGACGGAGACACCGTCCGGTGACGACTGGACACGGATGTGTCCTCTGCGAGTTTGTGAGTTTCTGTCTAGACCGAGTCAGAGAACACCTCCAGTGACTAGGAAAGGGACCTAGGACCACGTGTATTTCAAAACAAACACGGGAGACTCGAAGAGACCGAGTCATACCCATACTCCAAACTAAAATCTGGACTAAAAGGGGGAGGATGTAAAGACAACACCATGAAGGGATATCAAGTATACAAATTCTTAGACGGACGTTACTTCCCTCTGGGTCCAAGTTAGGGACCCAACCCTTCTAGGGGACCTTTTCCCTTACCGTTGGCTGAGGTCATAAGAACGGACCTCTTGGGGTACCTGTCTCCTCGGACCACCAATGTCAGGTGTCACCCCAGAGTTTCTCAGTCTGTGTTGACTCGTTGATTATGATGAATGATGAACGAATGACAGGATAACCCGGAAGAGGAAACGAGGACCTGTACCCCACAGAAAAAAACCTTAGAGAACTACCAACAAGTCGTCGATCAACACTAAAACAACAAGAGTATCCTCTTCTATTCGTGTGAAGGAAGATGAGACGGTAGAACAGTATCTACCCTTACGGTCTGGTGGAATGGACGAAGGACGTTTTGAAAATACGTCCAGTTCTTCGTTATTAATCTTAGACTGTACGTTGTTATCTGACCAAGTTTTAATCTTTTCCTCAAACAGTTCCGATATATAACAGTAGGACACATAAATTGAATATACGTCTCATGTAGTACACTTTCCAGTCCGACCTACTTCGTGTTCGACCTTAGTTCTAAAGGTCTTCTTTATCATTATTGGAGTCTATACGTCTACTGTGGTGGAAATATGGTCTTTCGTTTCTCCTTGATTTCTCGAAGATACTCCCACTTTCTCCTCTCACATTTTCGATCGCATTTTGAGTTGTAACTTTTTTCATTCTAGTACCATAGGCCAGGGTAGTGAAATACTATTTATTTACCCCTTTATAACCTTTCTCACTGTCTGAAAGAAAAGAACCCGAGGTTTTAGTGACACCTACCACTGACGTCGGTACTTTGATTTTCTACGAACGAGGAACTTTCTTTTCGATACTAGTTGGATCTGGTGTATATTTTTTCGTCTCTGTAACGAAACGACTTTGCCAGACATAAAAGTTTCGACACCAAAAAGATCATCAATATACACCTACACTCTCAACCTGGCATTTCTTCCGACTTACGGTCTCTTAACTACGAAAACTTGATACCACAACCTCTTCTGAGAACTCTTAGGAAACCTGACGTTCCTCTAGTTTGGTCAGTTAGGATTTCCTTTAGTTAGGACTTATAAGTAACCTTACTGACTACGACTTTGAGGTTATGAAACCGGTGGACTACGCTTCACGACTGGGTGACCTTTTTGGGACTACGACCCTTTTCAACTTCCGTCCTTCTCTTCCCCTACTGTCTTCTATTCGAACAACCTACCGTAGTAACTAATTTACCTGTAATCAAACTTGTTCGAGACCTCTACCACTTCCTGTCCCTTCGGAGTGTACGACGTCAGGTACCCCAACGTTTCTCAACCTGTACTGACTCGATAACTTGTTATTGTGAATAAATATCCTTACAGAGAATACCAGGAAACATTAAGATATCAGAAACGACATTGAAGAATTTGTAAAATTTAAAATAACTGTACTCAGAAGAGGGAAAAAAAAAGAACTTCTCCGACCGACTTCAAAATAGTCAAAATAGAACACTTTCTTGATCAAAATTCAAAGTAACTAGAAATCATAACAAAAGAAAGAAAAAAAAAAAGGATATAGTAGAAATACTAAAAAAAAAGAAGATGATAGTAACCTAAGACAAACAAAGAGATCAACGAAAACTACATTCTAATCCAACAAATAAAATCTAAAGAGAACAAAGGGCTTCATTCTGACATAACGATATTTGTAGGTAAAATGTTGACGAAAACAACGTAGAGTCTCCAAAACCTGACATCACAAAAACAACAGATATCCATAAAAATTTAAAAGAAAACATAAAGAAGTCACTAGGTAAACCATAAAGTATTGGATAACAAATTGATGGTACACAAACGGAAAAAAAAAAAAAAAATGTAAAAATGAGGACATTAACTAAAGATTAGGAAATCACAATATCAGTTTCTTCCGTTACCGTGGGGTGAGGTCATTAGAACGGACCTTTTAGGGTACCTACCTCCTCGGACCATCCGACGTCAGGTATCCCAGCGTCTCAGTCTGTGCTGACTCGTTGAAATGAAAGTGAAAAGTGAAAGTACATAACCTCTTCCTTTACCGTTAGGTGAGGTCACAAGAACGGACCTCCTAGGGTCCCTGCCCCCTCGGACCACCCGACGACAGATACCCCAGTGTGTCTCAGCCTGTGTTGACTTCGTTGTCGTCCTCGTCGTCACAATATCAACCTTTTCTATGACCTCTAATAAAATTAAAAGAATTTAAATGGTTCCGAACTAAACACAAGGTGACACACTAGAGAGGATCTCTTACAAAGTACACGTGAATTCTTTAAGTAAAGAAGGATATTCGAATAAAGTCCACCTTACAAGATATTTATAGTTTAAATAGAGTATACTACATAGTGAATTCCGGAAACAAAGGAATAACTAAAGAACAGAACTACTAGACAGGTAAGTACTTACACTCCATAATTTCAGGGGTGATAATAACACAATAACAGTAACAGATAAAAATGCTGACAATCGTAAATAGAATATATAACTCCACGAGTCTCTTCCTTTACCGTTGGGTGAGGTCACAAGAACGGACCTCTTAGGGTCCCTGCCCCATCGGACCACCCGACGGCAGATACCCCAGCGTGTCTCAACCTGTGCCGACTTCACTGAATCGTCGTCGTCACCGTTATCGTAACTCCACGAGTAGACAACCCACATATATACAAACGTTAACAAAAAAGTAGAACCTGAATAGGGAACTGGTATGCATTATGGGAAGAAACGGGGAATATTGTCAAGAATTTACAGACCCAAAAAAAACTATATACATAACGATGAGATCGAAAGGAAACTAAAGGTAAACGTACTTTATAGAAAAAGGTAGGGGAATGAAAATAAGATATACACAGATGTCTATACTTCACCCAGAGAACATATGTCGTAAATATGTCCAGAACTAAAACATAGGTAAGACGGTCAAACACAGAGTCTGAAATAAAAACCCCCGAGGTTTTTAGTGACGTCTACCACTGACGTCGGTACTTTAATTTTCTGCGAATGAGGAACCTTCCTTTCAATACTGGCTGGATCTATCGTATAAGTTTTCGTCTCTGTAATGAAACGGTTGTTTCCAGACAGTTCAGTTCCGATACCGAAAAGGTCACCAGTACATACTTACACTCTCAACCTGACACTTCTTTCGACTCGCGGTTTCTTAACTACGAAAACTTGACACCACAACCTCTTCTGAGAACTCGAAGGGAACCTGACGTTCCTCTAGGTTGGTCAGGTAAGATTTCCTCTAACCAGGACCCACAAGAAACTTTCCTTACTACGATTTCGACTTTGAGGTCATGAAACCGGTGGAGTACGCTTCTCAACTGAGTAACCTTTTGAGACTACGATCCTCCCTAACCCTCGTCCTCCTCTTCCCCTGCTGTCTCCTACTCTACCGACCTACCGTAGTGACTGAGCTACCTGCACTCAAACTCACATGAAGTCCTCAACCACTACCTGTCCCTCCGGACCGTACGACGTTAAGTACCCCAGCGTTTCTCAGCCTGTACTGACTCGTGGACTTGATTTGACTCCGATCTCGTAAATTAGGTAAATATAAATTCCATTAACAGTTCCTTAAGAAACCACTAAAGCACCAATTCTGAGACGTCAGTGTTACAACCCCCGTACCCAAGTTAGGGACCAACCGCTTTCATGTCGTACTTGGTACCGTGAAAGGGGAGGGGGGTTTTTTCTCGTTTTTACTAGAAATAAATATACCTATAAGAATAACGGGTCACCAATTAACAAAACCTAAACAAAAACTTCCAGAAAAAAAAAGGGGAAACAAAAAATAGAGAACACTAAACTGTAGATAAAGAGTACTACACAAACTGACGAAAAATAAAAACACACACACATAGATAAAATCTAAAAACCAAACACCAAGGGTACTCCAAAACTAAATCGGAAGATATATACATGTTCTAATTCAACGACTAGACAAATAAAGTTTACGTAAAGGATAAGAAGTAAACATGAGAGGGAAAACGTACCAACAAAAACCTGTAGCATAAAGAAACACATACTAAAGGATGTAACAAAAACAAACGGAAGTGGTTACTCGTAGGGGTAAGGAGTCAAATAAATAAGATTAACACAGAAGAAAAGACGTATCGCTTCAAGGAAATCCTAAAAAACATTATGACCGAACCACCACGACTTAAGAGGATCGATAACAAATATTACGAAAACCCAAGAGACAGTTAAGACTTCCACCCGAAACCACCCATCTCATAAGAACAAATTTTTATATATATATATATAATAAAAAAGGGAAAGTAGTGAAATTTATGGAGAACGGTGTGGGAGGACTCTCCGGAGGTCTCAAAGACGAGTTTTTAACAAACTATTGGATTAGCCTCAAGGGAACATACAATAAACAACGAAAAGGGAACAAAGAAAATTATGAAAAAGAAACAGAAATTAAGAAAGTCAAACTAATTATACACAGAGCCGTACAAGGAGGAACCCAAATACAACATACCCTGAGAAACGTAAAGTACCTGAAATGACTGACAAAAGAAAGAGTACAATCCCTTCAAACCCCGATATTAGAGAAGTTTATGAAGAAGTCCGGTGTAGAGAGGGAAAAGATGAGAAAAACCTGGGGACATTACTATTTACAACCACATAAAATTAAAATAGAGTCTTCAGAGACTTTGACAGGAGTAAATAAAAGTAAGAAATAAGAAACAAGACAAGGTACCTTAACTAAGGATGGTAGGACAGAAGGACGAGGGAATAAGTAAGAAGACTGAGTCGATAAGACGATAACTAATGGAGATCATATAAAAAGTAAGGTCAATAATAGAACAAGTAAAGACAAGAAATATAGAAACCAAAGAAACAATTTGTAAAGAACATTGAAGAATCAGACACAGAAGTAAGAAAAAGGTTCTGAAACCTAGTAAAAATGATGTCAAGTCAAGTCAAGTCAAGTCAGCGAGTCAGCACAGACTGAGAAACGCTGGGGTACTTAGCGTCGTGCGGTCCGGAGGGACAAGTAGTGGTAGAGGACCTCAAGTGAGTCTGAGTGCAGGTAGCTCAGGCACTACGGTAGGTCGGTAGAGTAGGAGACAGCAGGGGAAGAGGAGGACGGGGGTTAGGGATGGTCATAGTCTCAGAAAAGGTTACTCAGTTGAGAAGCGTACTCCACCGTTTCATGACCTCAAAGTCGAAATCGTAGTAAGGAAGGTTTCTTTAGGGTCCCGACTAGAGGAAATCTTACCTGACCGACCTAGAGAAACGTCAGGTTCCCTGAGAGTTCTCCGAAGAGGTTGTGGTGTCAAGTTTTCGTAGTTAAGAAACCGGGAGTCGGAAGAAGTGTCAGTACTGGTGTCCTTTTTGGTATCGGAACTGATCTGTCTGGAATCAGCCGTTTCATTACAGAGACGAAAACTTATATGATAGATCCAACCAGTATTGAAAAGAAGGTTCCTCATTCGCAGAAAATTAAAGTACCGACGTCAGTGGTAGACGTCACTAAGACCTCGGGTTTTTTTATTTCAGACTGTGGCAAAGGTGACAAAGGGGTAGATAAAGGGTACTTCACTACCCTGACCTACGGTACTAGAAGTAAAAGACTTACAACTCGAAATCCGGTTGAAAAAGTGAGAGGAGAAAGTGAAAGTAGTTCTCCGAAAAATCGAGAAGTGAAAGACGGTATTCCCACCACAGTAGATGTGATGTCAATGAGAATTAATAAAAAATCCATCCAACGTATAGAGGAGAAGTAAATCAACAAGAATATTCAAAACAACGAAGTAGACTTTGTAAATAGACCGGAGAGTCAAACAGATTGAAAGACACAAACACCTGAGGAAAGACGACCGATCTCCTAATATCGAAAAGAACGTAGACCCCACACGACAGACCACCTACTCCAAATAAGACTCCGAATACCTCCGAAGGACCATCCTCCCTGACCACTGACGAGTGACCACCCATCTCGACCCAGAACAGGGAGACCACCCGTCCTAGTACAGTTCCTCACACAAATATCCGACACAACACTCGAGTCACACCGAAGTCAGTGGGACAGACGACTACCCACCGAAACAAAAGAACAGGACGACCAACAGACCGGAGTCCGTAAGGTCGTGACTTTGGATATTGGATATCTCATCCCGGTCCAGAATTACGGTTTTACGGAGATCCTCTCGAGCACGGTGAGTCATAAGGGACCCAGAGACCCTGGTCAAAGGAACGGGAAAGTCACTCGGTCAGTTGAAACGGAGGGGTCCTCTGGGAGACACTGAGTATCCATCCAGGTCGGGACCGAAGATACCTCCATGCAGAAACACGACACGGGGTCTCATGTACTCTTGAACACACAGGGGACGTCATAACCTCTGAGACAAACGGGTCAAACACCCAGTAGGTGGCTGTCTATACCCTAAACTAATGTAGAGTCTTCGTGGGGAGGATGGTAAGACAACAACGAAGAACGGAAACTTATATTTTATAGAAGAACTATTCAAGTTTAGAAAAAACAACTACCAACAAATTGTCAATTAAAATTAAACCACAAAAGTACTCTTCTGCCCTCGAGCTCAGGATGAGACTAGAGAAAAGACCCTAACTCCTCTACGAAAAACAAACCTACGAACGACAGAGAAAGGAACCATACACGACCGATAATAGGGGAACTATTACCCCACTAGCCATATCTCCGAGAAAAAGTAAGGAACTTGTCGTCCCCTTCCCGGACCACAGAGGAGCACCTAAAGGAACCTCAAGAACGATAGGTACGGGAGGGTCCTGACACCCACGTTCCGGACCGTGGACGAGTACCTAAAGGTTTCTGTAGAGTCCACCGGTCACACTTACGGAACAAAGGAAGTAGTGTCTTTAGTTTTCGTGACACCCGGTTCTTGTGGGTCAACCACCGGTCGTGAGTCCCGGTAGGGACTCCGTGTATACGTGTCGTCCGACAACCTGCCCAGGGTCCTCGGTGGCAATCGACCACGGTTAAACGTTTCCCCTCTGTAAGTGAACCTTGACACGGGGTGAAACCCATGGCTTTAATAGTTTGGTTCGAACCCAGGTGAACGGACGCACGTCACTTCGATTAGACGACTGAGGTTCAACACCAGTTCCTTTCACGTTACAAAAACGTCACATGGTGTAATCCTCAAGTCTTGTCGATTGTGAGGGTAAACACATTTTGAATGTTGTTTTTCGTTATGATATATATGTATGTGTACATGTATACACATTATTGACACATGTATATATGTATGGACACAACCGTAGGTCAGGGTAGTGAAGTACCCTTTATCTACCCCTTTGTCACCTTTGGTACAGTCTGAAATAAACCCCCCCGAGGTTTTAGTGACGTCTACCACTAACGTCGGTACTTTAATTTTCTGCGAATGAGGAACCTTCTTTTCAATACTGGTTGGATCTGTCGTATAAGTTTTCGTCTCTGTAATGAAACGGCTGATTCCAGGTAGATCAGTTCCGATACCAAAAAGGACACCAGTACATACCTACACTCTCAACCTGACACTTCTTCCGACTCACGGCTTCTTAACTACGAAAACTTGACACCACAACCTCTTCTGAGAACTCTCAGGGAACCTGACGTTCCTCTAGGTTGGTCAGGTAAGACTTCCTCTAGTCGGGACCCTAAAGAAACCTTCCTTACTACGACTTCGACTTTGAGGTCATGAAACCGGTGGAGTACACTTCTCAACTGAGTAACCTTTTCTGAGACTACGGCCCTGCCTAACCCCTGCCCTCCTCTTCCCCTGCTGTCTCCTACTCTAACGACCTACCGTAGTACCTGAGCTACCTGCACTCAGACTCACTTGAGGCCCTCTACCACTACCTGTCCCTCGGGACCGCACGACGTTAAGTACCCCGACGTTTCTCAACCTGTGCTGACTCGATGACCTGACTTGACACTAGTGTTATAAAAATTTGTAGACTCTATTTTTACAGATTTCATGAAACAAACCCAATTTAGACTGTAAAAGATATAATAATTTTAACAAACATTAAATTTTTCCTAAATTTTTTATAAAATTGACAACGACTAGGGTAAGTAGAAACCATGAAATCTTTTACAAAAATGATACCCTTCCTCTAAATCTGACTCACTCGAAATTCCACAAGAAATTAAAATAATAAAGTGTTTATATAGTAGGAAACAAATAATGTTCTACTTACAGGAAACTCCAGTATGTTATTAAACTTAAACTTGTTCGTTTTTTCTCGGTCCACACAACAGAGCTTATCCAGAATTCGAACCTTTTATAAATAAATTGGTAAGAGATATTGGGTCATATGTTGTTTTCGTCGGAAGACACAAATCGACCTAGACTCTTGTGAGAACCCCCAGACCAGACTGGACTAGTTGACTATTTTCCTCCTCCGTCAAAAATAACCTCACTTTCAAGGTCCAATAATGGGTAGATAAACTATACCATAGAAATACAGACCCCTCGAGTGTTCACCTCAGTACTCGAAAGATTATCTAGTGTCTAGACTCTTACCCAAACACTACCCGTACAAACAACGATTCTGTCTACCCCGACGTAAAATTTTATTCTACCAATTGTCGACGTGAGAGTTGAAGAACGAATAACTCAATGAAGAAAACTACTTTGAACCGTTTCCAACTCCAAGAGACTCGTATTCCTGACGGAACCGGATCAGTCTTGTTGTCTTTTTCACAGATCACGCGAAGGACAGACCCCAATAGCCCAGACACAGTGGTTTATGACGACACTTTGACCCAGGTACACTCTAAGATTGTGGACTACAATCGGGAGGACTTCGTTCTTTAGACACGGTCACGGGATCCAGGAAGAGTTCCTGACTTCGACAAAGGAGATTACATTTCGAATCATACTATTGTCAAGATCTTAAGTTATCCTTCTACAAAAGTTAGAAGGAAAAAGTTATCCTTCTATAGAAGTTATCTTCTATTTGGGGTTGGATTAAGTATTTAATATAGTGGAGATATCTCTAGGTAACGGGTTGTAGAGGACAAATATTTAGTTTCTTACGAAATAGTAAAGTGAGTTTTTTTTTGTGTTTATCTACGTTCTGTAAAAAATTATCTCATAATGATATAATAAATTATTTCTTGAATTCTAATAAACTTGAGTCTGGAAAACAACTTAGGACTAACACTGTGAACGATCGAAATTTAGGTTCCCTTTCCGGAACTTGACTAAAGAAATAGATATTTTACCCTAGTTTACACGATTATAAATATTAATATGGGACTTAGTGAGATCGTTAAAGTAACATGGGTTTAGCCACAGGAGTCATATGGTACACATGGAGTAAGTACAAACAAAAGGATTTCGATAAAAAAAAATTACACATTTAAAACTAAGGGTTCGTCTCTCCTATGAGGTTCCCTACCTCATGACAAAAGTGAAACGAATAAAATAAAGGATTGGAGGTAGTAGATATCACATGCAAACTAAACGTGACTTATGAGTCCTATCGTCCTTTCAAATTGGAGTTCCACTTGTAGGTGTCGTCTCTATGTAACGAGTCCTAGAGACAAAAAGTTCGTAGATCAAACGAAAGTACAGAAATAAGTTAGTTCCATTTAAAATACGAAGTGAAACTTTTTCTTTATAAATTTTGACCATTCTATTTTATCTCACCACCTTTGTTCAATAAAATTTTATTACTACCTCTTCTCTTGCAATACACCTATCTCTTGTCTGGTTAAGATTTTACACCGACGGTTTATCTTAGTCCGAGATTTTTTTAAATTTGTCATCTTTATGAAATAAAATCCAACCACAACAACAAGTCAACGATTCAGTACAGGTCGAGAAACGTTAGGACACCTGACATCGTGTGGTCGCAATGGATAGGAAGTGTTAAAGGGTCTTAAACGAGTTTGAGTACAGGTAAATCAGTTACTACGGTGGGTTGGTAGAGTAGGAGATAGAGGGTGAAGAGGACTGGAGTTAGAAAGGGTCGTAGTCACAGAAAAGGTTTCTCAGTTGAGAAGTATAGACCACCGGTTGTATATCCTCGAAGTCGTAGTCAGAAAGGTTACTTATAAATCCCAACTAAAGGAAATCCTAACTGACTAAACTAGACGAAGGACAGATTCCCTGAGACTTATAAAAAGAGATCGTGGTTTTAATTTTTTGTAGTTAAGAAGTCGTAAGTCGGAAAAGATCCCAGGTTGAGAGTGTAAACATGTCCAACAATAAGTCAACGAGTCAGTACGGACTGAGAAACACTGGGGTACCTGACGTCGTGCGGTCCGAAGGGTCAGGTGGTAGAGGGTCTCGAACGAGTTTGAGTACACAGTCACTACGGTGGGTTGGTAGAGTAGGAGATAGTAGGGAGGAAGAGGACGGAAATTAGAAAGGGTCTCAGTTCCGGAAAGAATACTTAACCGAGATGTGTAGTCCACCGGTTTCATAACCTCGAAGTCGAAGTCGTAGTCAGGAAGGTTACTTATAAGTCCCAATTAAAAGAAATCATAACTGACCAAACTAGAATAACGACAAGTTCCTAGAAGAGGTTGTACTCTTCAGTTTTCGTAGTCAAGGAACCACGAGTCAGAAGAAACACCAGGTTTAGATTGTCGGTATACACTGATGACCTTCTTGTTATCGAAACTAATCTGTCTTGAACAACCGTTTAATTACAGAGACGAAAAATTATGTGACAGATCCAAACGGTATCGAAAAGAAGGTTCTTCGTTCATAGAACTAAAGTACCGACGTCAGTGGTAGTCGTCACTAAAACTTCGGGTTCTTTTATTTCAGAGAATGACAAAGGTAACAAAGAGGTGGATAAACGGTACTTGTCTAGGTACTACCCCGGTCTACGGTACTATAATCAAAAAAGTCACAACTCAAAATTCGATCGAAAAAGTGAGAGGAGAAAGTAGGAGTAGTTCTCCGAGAAACCAAGGAGAAGTGAAAGACGGTAATCTCACCATAGTAGACATATAGACTCGGACAACTATAAAGAGGACAGTCAGAACTAAGGTCGAACACTAAGTAGGTCGTACCGTGAATTTATTCGTCCAACTGTTATATGTCGGAACTAGATGAGGAAGTCTCTTCCGTTATCATGGGGCGAGGTCATGAGAACGGACCTTTTAGGGTACCTACCTCCTCGGACCTTCCGACGTTAGATACCCCAGCGACTCCCAACCTGTACTGACTCACTGAAGTTAAAATGAAAAGTGAAAGTGAAAAGTGAACGTACGTAACCTCTTCCTTTACCGTTGGGTGAGGTCACAATAACGGACCTCTTAGGGTCCCTACCCCCTCGGACCACCCGATGGTAGATACCCCAGCGTGTCTCAGCCTGTGCTGACTTCACTGAATCGTCGTCGTCGTCGTCGTCGTGTATGAGGAAAGGGATAAAACTTGGTCAGACAACAAGGTACAGGTCAAGATTGACAACGAAGAACTGGACGTATGTTCAAATAGTCCTCTGTTCATTCCACCAGACCATTAGAGTAGAGAGAGTCTTAAAAGGTGTTAAACAAAACTAGGTGTGTCAGTTTCCGAAATCACATTAGACACTTCGTCTTCATCTACAAAAAAAGACCTTAAGAGAACGAAAAAGACGCTAGGTCACTTACAACCGTTAAACTAGAGACTAGGAAGACGGAAAAGATTTAGGTCGAACATGTAGACCGTCAAGGGTCAAGTACATGATAATTCTGGATCGAACTTCCTAAAACTCGTGATGGAACGAGTTTTACACTTTACTCGTGTTGACATATCATCAAACTTGTAAGAAACCGTAACGGAAAGAAACCCTAATCTTACTTTTGACTGGAAAAGGTTAGGACACCAGTAACGACTCATAAGGTTTAAACGACCGTATAACTCACGTCGTAGTACAGAATCCTAAAAATTAACGAATCGACCTTAAGATAGTGGAGGTGATCGAAACAAGTATTATTATAAAAAATTCCGGGTGAACTGAAGCGTAAGATCCTACCGACCGAGATCCACTCACTAGTGTGGTAGTACCAATAGACCCAGTCATTCTAGAAAAAACATATCAAGAAGACTCAGAAGAACGGTGGAGTAGAATTATAGAAGACGAAGACAATCCAGGAACGACAAAGACAGGAAATAACATGTGTGAGAACGTACTTCACAAGGGAACCATAGGGGTTAAAAGAACTTCTCTAGAGATCAGAAGTGTAAGATAACAAAATGAGATAAAGAAAGGTAACAAACGAATTCTTCCGAAAGAATAGTGAGAAGCGAAAAAAAGATATTGACGTAAGTCAATCTATATCCAAAGGGAAAGAAGAAACAAAGAGAAGAAAGGAGTCGATAAACATTCAGGAGGAGTCTGTTCGGGAAACGGAAGAACACAAAGAGAAAGAAACCCTACCAAAACTAGTGGTGGAGGACATGTTATTTCATACAATGAATAAATACATAAAATTGTTCTTTACGAGGTCGGATTTTGTATTAAAAATTACCTTTTATAGGATCAGTTCGGACTTTATAACTAAATATCCTGTAATTACTATACTTGATAAAGTTTAGGACTTTCTACTACGACAATTTCACGATGTGAGTTATACGGTCGTTTAAACCTTTTGAGTCGTCACCGGTGTGCTGACCTTTTCCAGTCAAAAGTAAGGTTAGGGTTTCTTTCCGTNTTAGAGTTTCTTTCCGTTACGGTTTCTTACGAGTTTGATGGTGTGTTAACGTGAGTAGAGTGTGTGATCATTTCATTACGAGTTTTAAGTGGTTCGGTCCGAAGTCGTTATGTACTTGGCACTTGAAGGTCTACAAGTTCTACCAAAATCTTTTCCGTCTCCTTGGTCGTTAGTTTAACGGTTGTAGGCGACCTAATACCTTTTTCGTTCTCTCAAGGTCTTTTTGTAGATAAAGACGAAATAACTGATACGGTTTCGGAAACTGACACACCTAGTGTTATTTGACACCTTTTAAGACTTTCTCTACCCTTATGGTCTCGTGGACTGGACGGAGAACTCTTTGGATATACATCCAGTCCTTCGTTGTCAATCTTGACCTGTACCTTGTTGTCTGACCAAGGTTTATCCTTTTCTTCATGCAGTTCCGACATATGACAGTGGGACGAATAAATTGAAGATACGTCTCATGTAGTACTCTTTACGACCCGACCTTCTTCGTGTTCGACCTTAGTTCTAACGGTCCTCCTTATAGTTATTGGTGTCCATACGGTGGTGGGAATACCGTCTTTCACTTCTCCTTGAGTTTTCGGAGAACTACTTCCACTTTCTCCTCTTACTTTTTCAACCGAATTTCGAGTTGTAAGTCTTTTGTTTCTAGTACCGTAGACTAGGGTAGTGAAGTACCCTCTATCTAATCCTTTGTCACCTTTGTCACAGTCTGAAATAAAACCCTCCGAGGTTTTAGTGACGTCTACCACTGACGTCGGTACTTTAATTTTCTACGAATGAGGACTTTCCTTTCAATACTGGTTGGATCTATGGTATAAGTTTTCGTCTCTGTAATGAAACGGTTGTTTCTAGGTAGTTCAGTTTCGATACCAAAAAGGTCACCAGTACATACCTACGTTCTCAACCTGATACTTCTTTCGACTCGTGACTTCTTAACTACGAAAACTTGACACTACAACCTCTTCTCGGAACTCTCAGGGAACCTGACGTTCCTCTAGGTTGGTCAGGAAAGACTTCCTCTAGTCGGGACCCTAAAGAAACGTTCCTTACTACGATTTCGACTTTGAGGTCATGAAACCGGTGGAGTACACTTCTCAACTGAGTAACCTTTTCTGAGACTATGACCCTCCCTAACCCCCGTCCTCCTCTTCCCCTACTGTCTCCTACTCTACCGACCTACCGTAGTGACTGAGCTACCTACACTCAGACTCACTTGAGACCCTCAACCACTTACTGTCCCTCCGGACCACACGACACTAGTACCCCAGCGTTTCTCAGCCTGTACTGACTCACTGACTTTACTTGACTTGACTTGACTTGTTACAGACTGTACAATATCACTAATAACTTTAAATGAATAATAAATTGTTGGTAAAATGAACAAAATAAAAAAATTAAGTGTATTACCATTATATTCCGTTTTAAAATAAGAGGGAATAATGTCTTTGAATCCCGAAGGGAACACCGAGTCGACCATTTCTTAGGTGGACGTTACGTCCTCTGGATCCAAGCTAGGGACCCAAACCTTCTAGGGGACCTCTTCCCTTTCCGATGGTGAAGTCATAAGACCGGATCTCTTAAGGTACCTGAGATATAAGGTACCCGAGCGTTTCAAACCTGTGCTGACTCTCTGAAAGTGAAGTGACTTGACTTTGAACCTAGTTAATTGAATCGTTTCAACATAATGATCATTCTCCATCTCGTCCCTGACATTGAACCCGAAAATTGATAATGTGAGACGAGGGAGGAGTTCATTATCTCCTCCGAGTCAGAAACGAAAGTAATTATACCCTTAATATACAGATACATATTTTATTTACCCTTTCACAAAGACCTTATATTCTTCCTACCCCGGGGCTCGACACATCCTGAAATTTTGAACTGATATATATCAAGTTTGGTGAGACTCTTTCTTTGTAAAATCGTAGACTAATATCTACCTAAATATTGTAGGAAAAAGAAAAATTGAAGAAGGAGATTCCGATCCTATCTCGGTACTTAAAAAGTAGTACTGACACTGTGAAATGTTCAATGCACTGGAACTTCTCTGTTGGAGAGGCTCGGAGTTAAAGGAGTAACCGAGTTAATCCACTGATCTAAATAAACTTCAATTCCGAAGGAAATACCGAGTCGACCATTTCTTAGACGGACGTTAAACCCTCTGGACCCAACCCTTCTAGAGGACCTCTTCCGTTTCCGATGGGTGAGGTCATAAGACCGGACCTCTTAAGGTACCTGACGTATCAGGTACCCCAGCGTTTCTCAGTCTGTACTGACTCACTGAAAGTGAAAGTAAAAAGTCGATAGAGTAGGAGACTGAAATACTACAATACTGAAGTAAGTCAAAGACGATATACTAGACAGACAGGAACTCCGTCCTATACATATAAAAAAGTTATATGTATTTAATAGAATCTTTTACTTACGGATGGTTATACCGTTACACACGCACGGACAATATTTTATAATATGTCGACAAATATTATTATTTAACTTATATACACACATGTTTACCCAAAAATACTTGTTCTTAGACCGAAAAAGAAATATTTAAAGACATATCAAACTGAAAAATGATATTCGTAATAAAAAAACATTAATTATTATTATATCCTTCCTTTATTACTGGAATTGAGAGTTTTTTAGAACGAAAATGTGGTACAGGTGTTTATGACTGGTGGGAAGTAGAAGGAGGAGATCATACTACGGAGAAGGAGAGAAGGGTGTGTTAGAGACATAGGTATATGAGAAAAGTCGATTCGTCTAAAAAGTATCACCAAATAAATCATAATCGTTCGATATTACGGGGAAGGAGTATGTGAAAAGGTTCATCATGTGAAAATAACGTGACAGTTTACACGAAAAAGTTTTTTTTGAAAGAGCTTGGATGATGGTGAGGGACAGGGGTCTCTCGGGAGACGTCATCACTTGGGGGTAAGATTCTCTCTTTAAATACTGTAAAGTACAACAACCGTTCCATAGTGACCCTAGTACACACGTAATACAAAGTTTTCTTATACAGAGAAATTGTAAAAATCTTCTTACAATTTGATAGGAAAAATTGCAAACTGGGTGTCTCTTTTAGACCCTTACAATAACGATAGGTTTAGTTTAGGAAAACACCGTGTACCTTGTTTTCTCTCCTCCTTTGTTTTGTTTTCTTTTCGTCGGGTAGTATAAAGAAAAGTCATGGTAAACCATATAACTTTAGAAGTTCCTTTAATCCCCGTTAAACTAATAGTCTCACAATCCTACAGTTTCGATTTACTCTTGAATCTTTGGTAAGTTAGGTTGGGGATATAAAATGTGTGTTTGACTTCGGGTCTCTTCACTCTAATAAACGTATTCTAGGGTGTTGTTCCACCATTATCTCAACCTTAAAGTGGAAGGTCATGTATTTACGTTTATATGATTTAAGACCTGGGTCCATCTGGACTGAACGCCAGAACTTAGGAGGTGAATCATCAACATACTATAAAACTAAGAAACAGATATTTTCCCCCTTATATTATTATAGATGGAGTACCTGAACGTTTCTAATTCACTTTATCACGTACACGTTCCGAATCCTGAACGTTACTAATTTACTTTATCACGTACACGTATCGAATCATGTTAGGGACACCGTGTCCTTCAGGAGTATTTTATAATCCGAATCTTAGGTAAACCTATAAGACAGGTGACACACAAAAGAAACGTAAAGTAGTTAATGAAGATAAAGGTCTCGTAAAATAGAACAAGAATATAAGTACTCCGTTTTGTGCCGGTAGGTCTTCGTAGGAGAATGTAGTGACAAGACGAGAAGGGTACAAAAAGTACCGGGTCTACAAGAATCGGAAGTAGACTAATGTAGGATGACATTTCGACGGTTCAGTGAAGACAGAATCTTTTTTATTTATATTGTCCCAGAAACCTCACACCCGGTACTATCATCCAACAGATCTATCAAAATAATAGGTTTAATAGAGACTTGACTGATAAAAATTGGATCTTTACCGACACCTTCCTTCCTTTAATTGTTGACATATATTGAAACGAAAGGTTGTACCATCGGTTATGGGTATACACCAATTTAATCAATTTTAGTTTATTATAATTTTTAATTCAAAGAGTCAGTATTTTCAGTGTAAAGTTCATGAGTTATCGATGTACATCGACACGAGTCAGTACAAACTGAAACGTCGGGGTACCTGTCATCGGGTGATCCGAGGAATCGATTACCGATAATATGACTTGTTACGTCTAATACCTTGTACAGGAAGTAATGTCTTTTAACATAACTATGGTGATTATATCTGGTATTAGGAGCTTATTTATTTTCTAACCTCCTTTACATCAATAATTGGTCTCGGACGTCTATTTCCGGTCATACTATTCGTGTCTTGTGTAGAATTTCTTTTCACTGGAAGCTCCACGTTTTACTAATTCTAATTTAGGTACACTGTCCTTCTTATACTATTCGGAACTTTAGGTTATATTACCTGTTGTTTTCCCTACTATCAATAGTCTTCTATTACCCGAAGTTTGACGAGTCCCGAAGTCGACGTAGTACCGGTGTACTTCTACGAAAGACATCAGGGAAGGAATGGGTTATAAGATCCTAACGTTAGAAATTCCTTATAAGAATTATCTGTTGTCTCTGACCGTTCTTTATCTTTCAGAACTCTACTGATAGGATCTTTTGACTCTACAGTCGTATCATTAAAGGAAAACTCACACTCCCCGTCCCGACCCTTAACAGGTGAACCCACACAAGATTCTCGTCGAACCTTCTCTCGAGTCATTCGTGAAACCATACGTATGTGAGTCTCGTAGTTTAAGGAAAGATTTTACTGTAATTATTAACAGAAAGAAAACCTTACCCGACTCTACCACCTTTCTGTCTTTAGTCTGATTAAGGGAAGATATCTGGGTCTTCCCTAGGTCAACATACAGCCAATAGAGTCCAGAGGAAGCGTATACACCCTAGGGATAACATTGTCTTTGTGGAAGAGGGGAGTCGTCTTATGTATTAGGTCCAAAAATAAGGTCTCGACGCCTAGGTCAACATACAGCCAATAGAGTCCAGAGGAAGCGTATACACCCTAGGGATAACATTGTCTTTGTGGAAGAGGGGAGTCGTCTTATGTATTAGGTCCAAAAATAAGGTCTCGACGGAGTCTTGATGTTTGAGTCGTGACAGGTAGGGATTATTGTCAAGTAGGGATTATCAGGTACTGATCTCAGAGAGGTAGGAATTGAACACCTCCTCGTCTTACGTGGATTTGTTGAGTTGATTCGAGTCGACACGGACTACAATTCAGATTTTGACGTCTCTCATACTCTATAAAAGGATGAACTTTCGATTGTTCAATCGGATGTATCAATATGTTTATGTGTCTAAAGGTCTATGTGGTTTAGACATATAGCCCTTTGTCTGGAAAATAGACGAGTTTCTTGTAGAACGTAATCAGAGAGTATGGTGTCAAACAGTTCACCACTACATAACTCTCAGTCTACATGAATGTACACGGCGTCTCATACGTGGTTTCTTTTCCTTATGACTTCAATACTTTGAACCTCAAATGTGTCCTCAACGATTGTTTATACTGGGAGACTCTCTCTCTCTCTCTTTCTCTCTCTCTTTAAACGAGGTCGGAGATGTTATATTTGACTAGAGGGAGTTCCTCTACTTTCCTCCAGAGATCGAAGGGAAGTGGTAGGACTCTACATTTATTAAACGAGACACCATTTCTTCTGAAATTTAGGGAGACTTTGTTATGTATAAAAGGTGGGAGGTTCCGAAGAAACCGTACGTTATTAAGAAATTGGGTTCAAAGGTCTTTAAAGAAAAGCCATCATTCATAACTGGTACGTATTTATACTTTTATAAGTACCTCTTAATAAAAGAAATAATAATTTTTGTAATACAGAAATGGTGTCCTTAGGTACAAGGAACGAAAAATTTTTTCGTTTATGATTTCTTCATATTCCTCATTTTTCAATTTTAAAAGAAAAGGTGGGAGAGGTAGTGATACAGAGAGGATCTATATTTTAATAATTATTCATGAACAAATAAGAAAGTCTTGAAAAATAAGTACTAACGTATATACACCTAAAGAGTATGTGTTTACCTTAGTACAATGTAAAAAGATGTTGAACTAAAAACATTGTTTTATGACCTTAGATCTTAGGATGATACGGTCAAATAAAATAGATCAGGTCAGAAAAGTAATCATGGATCATTTCGTCACACACGTACATAGTGTATAAATATTACATAATATTCAGGACCCACAAGTAACCTTCCTGACTACGACTCCGACTTTGAGGTTATGAAACCGGTGGACTGCACTTCTCAACTGAGTGACCTTTTCTGGGGCTACGACCCTCCCCAACCCCCGTCCTCCTCTTCCCCTGCTGTCTCCTACTCTACCGACCTACCGTAGTGGCTGAGTTACGTGTACTCAAACCCACTTGAGACCCTCAACCACTACCCTGTCCTTCCGGACCGTACGACGCCAAGTACCCCAGTGTTTCTCTGCCTGTACTGACTCACTGACTTGACTTGACTATTCATATATTAATATACTAATATATATATAAATAATTGAATATTTTATAAATATTTATATATATATAAATTAGTAGATGGATAACTTTTTTTAAAACTGATAAAAGTTGAACAGTAACAATGGTTATTACGACCGTCCCTTGAAAGACCACACATATTGAAGCACACACTTATAAAAGATTTGCTGACTAAAGATTATCGTTTTAAAGACTCAAGCCACTATTCCGTTAAGTCATATAAGACGATTTGACTGGGGAATTTTCCCGTTGTTTATCTCCCTTTCTAAGATCCTTCTGTCTACTCCTCACTCGTGGTCTTTAGACAGAAGTGTATATCCGTTGACTTGATCGTCTTAAACAGATTACATTGACAAAACCTTGAGACCTTGGATAACTTGTAAACATCAAAGGTCCCCTTCTGAACCCGTCGTTTAACGTCAATCAAAGGCAGTCAAATTCTAGAATGGAGTCTTCTCCGATGTATAAGACCGGTGGGAAAGGGACGTGGTAGTCGGAGTACCGTCCGTTGACACATACACATGGACCTCGTTGAACGTCCTTGGCACCATCTATTATTCCTAGGACAATAGGTTTATAACTTCTAGACACAAGAGGGCCGACTAACGATGAAGACTAGTATCTCCACCTCTGTGTCTCCTTCTGTCGATAAAACAATTCGGGGGGAAACAATGTTCGGGGAAGGAGAGGTTTACTTCAATAAATGTCTCCTAACTTTTCCCGTCCATGTAAAAAAGGGTGTAAAAGGGGGGGAAACCTTCTGACTGTAATTTCTGATCCTTATAAGTTTTCGTTGACGTATGTGTCCTCTTTAATCTTTCAGTGACGTGTACGAATCCCTTTACACGTCCGAGTCTTTTCCGGAGTCTTTTGAATTCAAATGAAGACTCCCCAGTCAGGACCAGTATGGGTCTAGTCCTGAGTAACATAAGTTAGATAGTTATTGGTCTCTGTTTATCTTGGAACTTTCGTCGTTCTCTCTTCACTGAAGAATGTATGTTCTCTGGGAGTTATTCTAACGGTTGTCAAGAGTAGTCTTTGAAACCATGGATATTCCGTCGTCCGGTTATATAAGTCTCAATTTTCCTTTTTTTTAAAAAAAATTAATAGACCTTTTTGACTCGAAGTTTTCATTCCTTGTTTAACTGTATAAGGGTCTATTTACTTTTTATCAAGTAAACTGAACAGGAATTATGATTCGTCAGAACGGTCAACTTTACTTTCTTGTGGTCTTTCATTGAGTTTCGGTATACTTCTTTATTTCTAAAGTCATATCTATTAATATTTTCGATCATAATAATATTTTTATGAATATTTAGGTGTGTAATATTTTTAATGATATTTTAGGTGTAAGACAACAGTTATACTAAATTCTCTGATAATGTAATTTTTCATAATCAGATTTTCGAGGATAAAATTGAAACCAATCATTGGTGTAAAACAATGATGTACTAAACTCTCTGAATTACACAATATTTTTGTTAATAATTCGAATCCAAAAACCTGTGTCACGTATTTCTACAAAAGAATGTAGTCATTGAGTTTCCTCACTCCTAACTCAACATATCCTCGTCTTAACCAAAAAAAGTAACTTTATATATCAACTGAATGTTATAAGACAATCAGAGTCCATATATCGTTTCACTAAGTCAAAATAAATATACGTATATAAGAAAATGTCTAAGAAAGGTAATATCCAATTATTTTTATAACTTATATTAAGGAAGACGATATATATCATCCAAGAATAACAAACAAATATACATCGTCACACACAGATAATCAATATTTGAGGATTAAATAGGGAGGGATGGTGGTTAAAAAGGTCTTTAAATAAAAGATACAGGCACTCAGATAAAGATAAAACATTTATTCAAGTAAACATAGTAGAGAAATGTAAGGTGTATATTCACTATAGTATACTGTAAACAGAAAAGAGACAGATTGGATGTACCATACTATTAGAAATCCAGGTAGATACAACGAAGTTTACCGGTAATAAAGTAAGAAAAAAAGAACGACTTAATTATGAGCTAACACACACTGATACGCATATACACACATAGTGTAGAAAAAATAGGTAAACAGATAACTACCCGTAAATCTCACAATGATACACAACCGATAACATTTATCACGACGAAACTTGTAACCCCATGTACATAGAAAAACTTAATATCAAAAAAAGACCTATATAAGGGTCCTCACCCTTACGATCTAGTATATCATTGAGGTATAATTCCAAAAAGTCCTTTGAGGTATGACAAAAGGTGTCAAGGTTTTATATAAAGGTTCAATGTCAGGGTGACTATAACATCCTATCAAGGGAAG
This sequence comes from Capra ibex, assembly GCA_006410555.1. Classification (NCBI taxonomy): domain Eukaryota; kingdom Metazoa; phylum Chordata; class Mammalia; order Artiodactyla; family Bovidae; genus Capra; species Capra ibex. The sequence continues at coordinate 454,802 of SJYO01054212.1, forward strand.
GAGACGTGGGAGAGTTTGTAGATAATAACATAAACATCTGTCAATGTCTGGTGGACTGGACGGAGAACTCTTTGGCTTCGTTGTCAATCTTGACCTGTACCTTGTTGTCTGACCAAGGTTTATCCTTTTCCTCATGCAGTTCCGACATATGACAGTGGGACGAATAAATTGAATATACGTCTCATGTAGTCCTCTTCGCGACCTGACCTTCTTTGTGTTCGACCTTAGTTCTAACGGCCCTCTTTATAGTTATTGGAGTCTATACGTCTACTGTGGTGGGAATACCGTCTTTCACTTCTCTTTGATTTTTCGGAGAACTACTTTCACTTTCTCCTCTCACTTTTTCAACCAAATTTCGAGTTGTAAGTCTTTTGTTTCTAGTACCGTAGACCAGGGTATTGAAGTACCCTTTATCTACCCCTTTGTCACCTTTGTCACAGTCCGAAATAAAAACCCCCGAGGTTTTAGTGACGTGTACCACTAACGTCGGTACTTTAATTTTCTGCGGATGAGGAACCTTCTTTTCAATACTGGTTGGATCCGTCGTATAAGTTTTCGTCTCTGTAATGAAACCGTTGTTTCCAGGTAGATCAGTTCCGATACCAAAAAGGACACCAGTATATACCTACACTTTCAACCTGATACTTCTTTCAACTCACGGTTTCTTAACTACGAAAACTTGACACCACAACCTCTTCTGAGAACTCTCAGGGAACCTGACGTTCCTCTAGGTTGGTCAGGTGAGATTTCCTCTAGTCAGGACCCACAAGAAACCTTCCTTACTACGATTTCGACTTTGAGGTCATGAAACCGGTGGAATACACTTCTCAACTGAGTAACCTTTTCTAAGACTACGACCCTCCCTAACCCCCGTCCTCCTCTTCCCCTACTGTCTCCTACTCTACCGACCTACCGTAGAGACTGAGCTACCTGTTCTCAAACTTACTACAGGTCCTCAACCACTACCTGTCCCTCCGGACCGTACGACGTTAAGTACCCCAGTGTCTCAGCCTGTGCTGACTCACTGACTTGACTGACTGACTACTACCCGTAAGACTGGTCTTACACCATTATACAGAAACATCAAAACTAAACGTAAAGACATTACTAATCGTAGTGACTCGTAGAAAAGTTCACGAACAACCGGTGGATATACAGAAGAGACCTCTTTACAGACAAATCTAGAAGAGGTGTAAAAAACTAACCCAACAAAAATTATAACTCGACATACGTGACAAACATATAAAACCTTATATTAGACAACGGTCAGTGTAGTAAAGTTTATAAAATATGGTAAAGTATCCAAAAGAAATACAAATACCAAAGAAAACGGTACGTTTTCAAGATTTCAAATTGATCCATTTAAACAACTAAAAACAAAAATAAAGGTAATGCGATTCGACAACGACGATTCAGTGAAGTCAGTACAAGCTGAGACACACTGGAGTATCTGCCGTCGGGTGGTCCGAGGTGACAGGGACCCTAAGAGAGTCGTTCTTATGAACTCACCCAACGGTAAAGGAAAAGGTTTTGTACGTATGTACGATTCAACGAAATCAGTACAGACTGAGACACGCTGGGGTACCTCTCGTCGGGTGGTCCGAGGAGACAGGTACCCTAAGAGATCCGTTCTTATAACCTCCCCCAACGGTAAAGGAAGAGGTAATGACATCCTCTACCTGGGGGGGATTTTTTAACGAAAATTCGACTTAATTTCACTGTTCTCACCCGTAGAAATAGAACAAGAACTAAAATCTACCTTACAAAACTCGAAAAGTGGTGACTCATATTACAATCGACACCCAAACAAAATATATCGGAAATAATACAACTCCATACAAGGTAGTTACGGGTGAAACCCCTTTCCAAAACAGTATGTACCCACAACTTAAAATAGTTTTCGAAAAAGACGTAGAGAACTTTATTAGTATATAAAAAAATAAGAAGTTGAACAACTACAGTATATAGTATAACTAAACGTCTATAATTTTTTCTAGGTCCGTAGGGACCCTATTTAGGGTGAAACTAGTATCACACACTAGGAAAATCACATAACAATCTAAGTTAAACGATCATAAACCAATTCATAAGACAACAGAGATAAGTAGCTACTGTAACGGAAGATCAAAAGAAAAAACACCATGGAAGTAGACCAAACAAATAGTCCCACTACCATCAGAATATCTAACTCGAATCCCCACAAGGAATGAGACTTTAAAAGTCTTCTTACAGTCTTCATATCCACAATAGAGAAGAGATTTACAAACTTAAACGGACACTTGAAAACAAAAACCTCCTTATAAATTCAAAGCCCGAGTTAAAGTTATGACCGTTGACTATCAATTATAAAAGGGAAAGAAGGATCAAATCAGAATTCACTACCATGGAAAGATTCTTCAAAATGTAAAGAAGATCCGACAGATAAAATGACCGAATATATCAACGAGTATGGTATCAGAGACTAGGAAATATATATAAAGACATCACAAGAAACATTCAAGAAGAAAAAGTAAAGATTAAAATAACTAAACCCGGAAAGTGGAAAAAACAGAACTACTCAGACCGTCTTCCAAATAATCAAAACAAATACAAAAGTTTCTTAACTGAAAGTCACAGTAATTAGAAAAAACAACAAAAGAAACAGACATAAAGTACATAAAGACGAGACTAGAAATATTAATGAAAGGAAGATGATTGAAACACAAACAAACAAGAAGAAAAAGATCAACGCGAAAAATTTTTTAGAATGAAATAAAATGAAATGTCATGACATAACCCAAACGGTATGTAGTTGTACTTAGGTGGTGTCCACATGTATACAAGGGTTAGAACTTGGGGCGAGGGTGGAGGGAGGGGTATGGTAGAGAGACCCAGTAGGGTCACGTGGTCGGGGTTCGTAGGACATAGGACGTAACTTGTATCTGACCGCTAAGCAAAGAATATACTAGAATATGTACAAAGTTACGGTAAGAGGGTTTAGTAGGGTGGGAGCGGGAGAGGGTGTCTCAGGTTTTCTGACAAGGTATGTAGACACAGAGAAAACGACAGAGCGTATGTCCCAATAACAATGGTAGAAAGATTTAAGGCATATATACGTAATCATATGACATACCCACAAAAAGAAAGACCGAATGAAATGAGACATATTAACCGAGGTCAAAGTAGGTGGACTAATCTTGACTAAGTTTACATCAGAAAAATTACCGACTCATTATGAGGTAACACATATACATGGTGTCGAAAGAATAGGTAGTAGACGACTACCTACAGATCCAACGAAAGTACAGGACCGATAATACTTGTCACGACGCTACTTGTAACCCCATGTGCACAGAGAAAGTTAAGACCAAAGGAGCCACACATACGGGTCGTCACCCTAACGACCCAGTATTCCATCAAGATAAACGTTAAAAAATTCCTTAGAGGTGTGACAAGAGGTATCACCGACATGATCAAACGTAAGGGTGGTTGTCACATCCTCCCAAGGGAAAAGAGGTGTGGGAGAGGTCGTAAATAACGAACATCTGAAAACCTAGCGTCGGTAAGACTGACCTTACTTCACCATGGAGTAACACCAAAACTAAACGTAAATAGACTATTACTCACTACAACTCGTAGAAAAGTACACAAACAATCGGTAGACATACAGAAGAAACCTCTTTACAGATAAATCAAGAAACCGGGTAAAAAACTAACCCAGTAAATAAAAAGACCTTAACTCGACGTCCTCAACGAACATATAAAAACTCTAATCATCAAACAGTCAACGAAGTAAACGATAATAAAAGAGGGTAAGACTTCCGACAGAAAAGTGGAATGAATATTAAAGAAAACGACACGTCTTCGAAAATTAACATTAATCTAGGGTAAACAAACAAAAACGAAAATAAAGGTCATAAGACCCTCCACCCAGTATCTCCTAGGACGACACTAAATACAACCTCTCACAAAACGGATACAAGAGGAGATCCTCAAAATATAAAGACCAGAATGCAAATCTAGAAATTAGGTAAAACTCAAATAAAAACACATACCACAATCTTTCACAAGATCAAAGTAAGAAAATGTTCACCAACTGGTCAAAAGGGTCTTGGTGGAAAATTTCTCTAACAGAAAAGAGGTAACATATAAGAACGGAGGAAACAGTTTCTATTCCACAGGTATCCACGTACCTAAATAGAGACCCGAAAGATAAAACAAGGTGACTAGATATAAAGACAGAAACATGGTCATGGTATGACAGAACTACTGACACCGAAACATCATCTCGGACTTCAGTCTGTGCAACTAAGGAGGTCAAGGTAAGAAGAAAGAGTTCTAACGAAACCGATAAGTTCCAAAAGACATAAAGGTATGTTTAACACTTTAATAAACAAGATCGAGACACTTTTTATGGTGACCATCGAACTATCCCTAACGTAACTTAGCCATCTAACGAAACCCATCATATGAGTAGAAGTGATATAACTAAGAAGGTCAGGTACTTGTACCATATAAAGAGGTAGATAATCACAGGAGAAACTAAAGAAAGCGGCCACAAAATATCAAAAGATATATATCCAGAAATCAAAGAAATTCCCATTCCAATCCAACAAATATACCCTAAAAAGAACAAAGTACTTAAAACTAATATAACGATATTTGAAGGGAGAATCTTGGTGAAACAACTCAGGGGTATTCAAAACCTAATAACACAAAAGTAAAAATAAACGGAGGTCCACAAAAAATTAATGAAGAAACTAAAGAAGTAACTAACGAATCATCGTATGACAAATCGGAGGTGTACAAACACAAAAAATCTCAAAAAGAAAGAAAAAAATAGAAGATCAACTGAAGATTAGAGTATCGTAACACCAGATTTTCTACGAACTATTCTATAGTTAAAAGAATTTAAATGGTTCCGAAATAAACACCGGGTTCTACACTAGATAAAACCTCTTACAAGGTACACGTAAACTCCTTGTTTTACATAAGACAAGGGAAACCTACCTTACGGTATATTTACAGTTAGTGTAGGTAGACCAGATTAACAGTAATTTCGGGAACAAAGGAAAAAATAAAAGACAGGTTTACTAGACAGGTAACCACAATTCACTCCACAAATTCAGGGGGTCATAATAACATAACTACAACTAAAGGGGTAAATACCGACAATCGTAAACGGAATGTATAACTCTACGGTGACACAACTCCCGTATATATAAATGTAATCAATGTAGAAGAAGAACCTAACTAAGGAACTAGTGATACATCACAGGAAACAGAGAAGATCGTCAGTAATAAAATTTCAGAAACAATAGACTACACTCATAACGATGAGGTCGAAAGAAAACTAAAGACAAACGTACTTTATAGTAAAAGGTAGGGCAGTGAAAGTCAAACATACACAGGCTTTAGACTTCACCCAGAGAACAAATATCGTATATATACCCGAAAAAAACATAGGTAAGTCGGTCGGATAAGAAAAACCAACCTTGTAAATTAGGTGAATATAAATTCCACCAATAACTATACATATGAGGACAACGGTAAAAGAATTTAACAAAACCTAAACAAAAACAACCAGAAGAAAGAAGGGAAGAAAACAAAAGAAGAGAATACCAAACTGATAGAAACCACACAAATCCAACGAAAAACCCAAAACACACACACACACACACACACACACACACACATAGATAACATCCAAAAACAAACATGAAGGGTACTTCAAAAAGAAAAAAAAGTTAAAAAATTAACTTCCTGTTAACGAAATGTCTTAAAACACGAAAATACAGGATGTAGTTGTTCTTAGTCGGTATCCATATGGGTACAGTGGAGGGTGGGTCTCGAGGGAGGGTGGAGGGAGGGGTGGGATGGGAAGTTGGACAGGGTCTCGGGGACAAACTCAAGGGACCCCATTATGTCGTTTAAGGGTAACGGATAGACAAAATGTGCACCATAACATTTAAAGACACAATGAGAGAGGTATGTAGAGGGGAAGAGGCAGGAGAGGGTGGAACAGGTATCCAGACAAGAGATACAGACAAAGAGGTAATGACGGGACTTCTATTTATATAGTCACGAGAGAGAAGTATCAGGTATATATACACAGTCATATTCTATTAATATAAAGAGAAAGACTGAATGAAGTATTACCCGAGATAAAAGTAGGTGGTGTAATCTTGTCTAAGTTTACACAAGGAAAATACCGACTCATCATAAGGTAACATATATACATGGTGTCGAAGAAATAAGTAAGTAGACAGTCACCTGTAGACCCAACGAAGGTACAAGATCGATAACATTTATCACGACGTCACTTGTCACCCCATGTGCACAGAAAAAGTCAAAACTAAAGGATTCCCATATACGGATCCTCACCTTGACGACCCAGTATACCACCAAAATACGCTGTCGTGTGTCCGCCCCCCACCGACACTGTCACGTGTTCGTACCGGCTCTCCTCGATGGGGTACAGGCTCCAGTCCCCGTCACCGACCCTCCCGGGGTACGGACTCCCCGTCACCGGTTCTCCTCGATGAGGTACAGGTTCCAGTCCCCTCCGTCGGTTCTCACTGTTCGACACTGTCGTGTCCTCGTCGGTTGGGTGCAGGTTCCAGTTCCCGCCGCCGGCTGTCCTCGATAGGGAGTAGGCTCCAGTCCCTGCCACCGGTCCTCCTCGTTAGGGTGTAAGTTCCTGGCCACCGACACACCCACGTCCTCCCGGATCTCCTCGATGAGGTGCAAGTTCTAGTCTTCTCCGTCGTCAGTCCTCTATGGGGAACAGGTTCCTTTCCTCGTCGTCGACACGAAACGACCTCGTCGGCACTTTTCTGTGGAGTGCAGGTTGCATTCTCTTTGGGTTCATTCTACCATCCACAACGGTCTCCCGTAGTCTCCCGTTTGTGTGACTTTGGTATGAGTGTCTTTTGATCAGTCAGATTAGTGTGATCCTGGTGTCGGAACAGATTGAGTCACTTTGATTCGGTACGGGACACCCCGGTGGGTTCTGCCCACTCAGTACCACCTTTCCAGACTGTCTTACACCAGGTGACCTCTTCCCTTACCGTTTGGTGAAGTCATAAGAACAGAACTCTTGGGGTACTTGTCATACTTTTCCGTTTTATTATCCTATGACTTTCTCCTTGAGGGGTCCAGTCCTCCACGGGCTATACGATGACCTCTAGTCACCTCTTTATTGAGGTCTTTCTTACTTCTCTACCTCGGTTTCGTTTTTGTTATGGGTCGACACCTACACTGACCACCATCTTCGTTCCAGGCTACGATATTTCTCGTTATAACTTATCCTTGGACCTTACAATCCAGGTACTTAGTTCCGTTTAACCTTCACCAGTTTGTCCTCTACCGTTCTCACTTGCAGCTGTAAGATCCTTAATCGTTTGATTTTACCTGACCTTACCCACTTAAATTGAGTCTACTGGGAAGATAGACGATGACACCCGTCCTTAGGGAGTCTTCTTTACCTCATCGGTAGTACCAGTTGTCTTCTCAGGTTTTACGTCATGAACCTACGTTAGAGTTTTTGCTGTCTTACTAGAGACAAGTAAAGGTTCCGTTTGGTAAGTTATAATACCATTAGGTTCAGATACGGGGTTGGTCACTACGACTTCTTCGACTTCAACTTGCCAAGATACTTCTGGATGTTCTGGAAAATCTTGATTGTGGGTTTTTTCTACAGGAAAAGGAATATCCCCTGACCTTACGTTTTCATCCTTCAGTTCTTTGTGGACCTCATTGTCCGTTTAAACCGGAACCTTATGTCTTACTTCGTCCCGTTTCTGATTATCAAAACGGTTCTTTTACGTGACCAGTGTCGTTTGTGGGAGAAGGTTGTTGTGTTCTCTTCTGACATGTCTACTTGTAGTGGTCTGTCAGTTGTGCCTTACTCTTACTAATATAAGATACGTCGGTTTCTACCTCTTCGAGATATGTCAGTCCTTTTTGTTCTGACCCTCGACTGACACCAAGTCTAGTACTCGAGGAATAACGGTTTAAGTCTGAATTTAACTTCTTTCATCCCTTTTGGTGATCTGGTAAGTCCACACTGGATTTAGTTTAGGGAATACTAATATGTCATCTTCACTCTTTATCTAAATTCCCGGATCTAGACTATCTATCTGACGGACTACTTGATACCTGCCTCCAAACACTGTAATATGTCCTCGGTCCCTAGTTCTGCTATTGGTACCTTTTCTTTACGTTTTTTCGTTTTACCGACAGACCCCTCCGGAATGTTTATCTACACTTTCCTTCTCTTCGTTTTTCGTTTCCTCTTTTCCTTTTTATATTATACGACAGATCCAACAAGTATTGAAAAGAAGATTCCTCGATCATAGAATTAAAGTACCGACGTCAGTGGTACACGTCACTAAAACCTCTGGTTTTATTATTTCAGACAGTGACAAAAGTGAGAAAGGGGTAGATAAACGGTAATTTACTACCCTGGTCTACGATACTAGAATCAAAAGTCCGACAACTCAAAATTCGGTTGAAAAAATGAGGGGAAAAAGTGAAAGTAGTTCTCCGAGAAATCAAAAAGAAGTGAAAGACGGTATTCCCACCACAGTAAACGTATAGACTCCAATAACTATAAAAAGGACGGTTTAAACTAAGGTCGAACACGAAGTAGGTCGGGTCGTTAAGAGTACTACATGAGACGTATACACTGAGACATATATATGTAGTAACAAAAATTAATGAATAAAGAATTATAGTTTAAGTTATGGTAAAGGATGTAAACATCAGTGTACAAACGACCAAAATTATAGTGTAAACAGAGACCTACCGAAGGATGAAACACAAACGGAAATGATCACTAGAAAGGATAATCACCAAAAGAACAAAGATTAACACTTGAGAAAAAGAAAAAAGGGGACGGATCTATTCGGGAAATCGTAAACAACATTCCGACCAAACCACCACGATTTAAGAGAAACGAATAGACATTTCGAAAACTAAAGAGACAGTTTAGATTTATTCTCGGAGTCACCCACATCACATACGAACTAATATCTAAAAAGGGAAAGTAGTGAAATTTACATAACACGAAGAGGGAGACCGGACATCTCAAAGACGATTTTTTAGTCGAATATTGGAATACCCCTAAGTGAACATACAATAAACACGAAAAGGGAACAACAACAATTATAAAAATTAAACCCAAATTAAAACAAGTCAAACTAATTATACACAGAACCGAACAAGGAGGAACCCAAATAAGACATACCCGGACAGACATAAAGGACATGACGTCATTGAAAAAGGAAAATATATAATCCATTTATAAACCAATATTAGAAAAGTAAAAGAGTCAGGAAAAGGGAAAGAGAAAAAGAAGACCCTGAGGATATTGTGCTTACTATAACGTGAATTACAACGGGGTCTCAAGAGACTCCGAGAGGAGTAAAGAAAATTAAGAAAGAAATAAGACAATACACCGTCACTAAAGGTGGTGAACCAGAAGTTTGAGTGAATAAGGAAAAAGACGGAGTTAATAAGACGACACAAACACACACACAATCAGTGAGTCAGTACAGACTGACAAACGACAGGGTACCCACATCGGGTGGTCCGAGGAGGTAGGTACCCTAAAAGGTCCGTTCTTATGACCATACCCAACACTAAAGAAAGAGGTCCCTTTGAAGGACTGAGTCCGTACCTTGGGTCCAGAGAACACCACGTCCGTTTGAGAAACGGTGGACTCGGTGGTCCCTCCGGGACGATATCTAAGAGAGACCAAATTAAAAAGTAACGTCAATAATACAAAAAAGAGAGATAAAAAAGAAATTCAGAAAATAGAGAAAAATAATTTATAAAGGACATAACAGAAACAGAACGGAGTAAGAAAATGACTCTAGAACTTAGTAGAAATGATACTAATGAGACTTAAGAAAAAGTCCATCTAACGGAAAGAGGAGAATTAACAAGAACACACAAAGAGTAAGGAAGTAGACCCGGTATAAAAAGACAATAGAGCAAAACAGATTGAAAGACACAAATACCATAAAAAAAAGACGTCCGACGTCCTAACAGTAAGGAGAACCACAGATAAGGGATAACTCACTCTAACCAGGTCCTCGAACACATCCGTATGATCAACCTTCCACACCACTGACCGGAGACCACCCACCTTAAATCGGAACAAGGAGACGATCCGTCTCCATACAAACATCCACGGACACTCGAGTCACACCGAAATTCGTGGGACAGACGACTACTCACCCAGACACAAGGACACGACGACCAACAAACCGGATTGCAAAAGGTCATGACCTAGGACGTTCAATAACCAGAACCACAACTTTACGACTGAAGTCCTCTCGAGTGTGACGAGTTATAAGGGATCCTAGAGACGATGATCACAGGAATGGGGGTGTCACTAGACATCGGATGGGAACGGAGGGGTCACCCGGTTGGTTCTGACAGACTATAAAAACACTGTCTCAGACTAAGGAGACCTCAGACCCGACAGGGTTTCCAACGTAAGTCGACGATCACCCGTCCTGGTCCCGGTTCGACCAGGGTCCCATCGTAATCTAAACACGACAGTCTGATCAAGAAGTCCGACGTTCTAACAGATATAAGGGGACTCATTCGAAGTCGATGGGTAATGGAGAGGTTCTCGGAGAGATTGTGATCGTCTATCATGATCAGGTCCAAGGATAGATTAATGACGAAAACGGAACCCAGGTCCACGTACGTTCTAAAACACACATGACAAATTCTCACTTCCAAGAAGGGAGGGAGTGGGGGTCACCTCGAAGATGTCAATTCGGGACGACTGGAAGTTGTACGAGACCCTAAAGTAAGGGGACCACTACCTGAGGGTCCGACCCCTTGAACTGTACTCCGGGTATTGAGAAAAGACACCCTCTTGGAGACGTTATATCAACAAGAAGAACACCTAGTAAGTGGACCCCCATACTCTAAACTAATATAGTACTTAGACGGTGAGGATGGCTAAAGTAACACCAAGAAAACAGAAATCAACATTTTATAGAAAAGACCATCCAAGGTGAAAAAAAGTAGTCACCAACAAGACGACTAGTAACACTGAAACCACACAAGTACTCTCCTCCACTCGAGTCCCAGAAACATGAGGTGGTAAAACAAACGAAGAGTCGAAAGATACAATAATTTTAATTAGTCCACATTTAATCTAAATCTCATACATTCAAATTGGTGTTTCATTTATCAATACCTTATATGTGTTTTCCTTTATGTTATTTTTATAACATGATATTTTTTATAGACGATTTATATTCTATCATTATGTCCTTTACTCCTGTTTCTTTGACATTCAGTAAGTCTTTCTCTTACTGTCTTCAAGGTGGAGTAATTAGTACTGAATGAAAAGTAGTTTTTTTCGTTGGGTTTATTTTAGTCTTTACTTTCTGTTCAATGTTGACTGTGTCTTTATGTTTTCTAGTATTCTCCGATGATACTTGTCCATATACGGTTGCTTAACCTATTGGACCTTCTTTGTCCATTTAAGGATCTTTGTACGTTAGAAGATTCCGAATTAGTCCCTCTTTGTCTTTTAGACTTGTCTGACGAGTCATCATTATTTTAACTTGGTAACCAGAAGGGACCACCAAGTGTGTCACTTTTTTTTTTTTAGACGGACGTTACACCTTCTGGACCCAAGTTAGGATCTAACCCCTCTAGGGAACCTCCTCCCGTACCGTTGGGTGAGATCATAAGAACGGACCTCTTATGGACATCTGTGTCCTCTGACCACCCGATGTCAGGTACCCCAGTGTTTTTCAGTCTGTGACGACTCGCCGATTTATGTCGTGTCATTAAATTTTTGAGGGTTGTTTGTCTTAAGATCCCGGTCTACTAAAGTGTCCACTTAAGATGGTAAATTTCCTTTCAATTATAGAAAGAAAGAATTTGATAAGGGTTTTTTACTTTCTCCTCTTTTTTGAAGGAAAGATACTCCACTCATTATTGGACTATACTTTGAGTCTATTCACTTTTAGTGAGTTAGCACAGGTTGAGAAACTCTGGGTTACCTGATATGTCAGGTACCTTAAGAGGTCCGGTCTTATGACCTCACCCATCGAAAAGGGAAGATGTCCCTTAGAAGGGTTGGGTCCTTAGCTTGACTCCAGAGGACGTAAAGTCCGTCTAAGAAATGGTTGACTCGATAGTCCCTTCGGGACTATTCGGGTCTATTTCTATAACGGTTTTTTTTTTTAGGTAGTTATAGGTACTATTTGTATACGTCTATAAGAGTTGTTTATAATCGTTAGGTTTATGTCCTTAAGTAATTTCCTTAGTATGTAGTACTAGTTCACCCTAAATAAGGTTCCTACGTTCCTATAAAGTCATAAGTTTTCAATTAGTTGTACCATGTGTTGTTATCCTTTTTTCATACTCTATTAACTTAGTAAAGTTATTTACCGTCTACAACTGTTTTAATTTCTAGATAAAGACTATTTTGAGTTGTTTCACCCACCTCTCCCTTGTATGGAGTTACATTATTTCCGGTGTATACTCTTTGAATGTCGGTTGTAGGATGAGTCACCACTTTTCGACTTTCGTAAAGGAGATTACAACCCTTGTTTTGTGTCTACTGATGATAGTGGTGAAAGTAAGGTGTGTTATGACTTTCAGGATCGGTGTCTTTAGTGAATTCCTTTTCTTCATTTTAATGGAGACACTTACATATCGTGTCCCTTGAGATGAGTTATGAGACATTACTGATATACCCTTTTATTAGACTTTTACTCACCTACAGACATATCCATATTAAACGACTTTGATTGTATTATAATATTTAGTATGTATAATGACATTTAGTATATATTAGTATGTATATATGATACGAGATTATTTATGATTAAAATTTTTAATAGAAATCTACCCAGAAGATCTTGATTATTTGAGTCATTTCATAGTCCTATTTTGTAGTTATGTGTTTTTAGTCAACGTAAAAATGTGTTATTACGACGACGACGACGACGATTCAGTGAAGTCAGCACAGACTGAGACACACTGGGGTATCTGCCCTTTAATTCTTTTCTTAAGATAAATGTTATCGTAGTTTTTTCTTATTTTACGAATCCTCAATTGAAAGGGTTCCTTTATGTTATAATTGAAGTTTCGTAACGACTTTTATAATTTCTTCTGTATTTAATTTACCACCGATAGGTAAAGTTTTGGTAAAAGTACCAAAACTTTTGAACCATAGTAATTCAAAAGATATACTAATTTCGTTAGATGTCTAAGTCACGTTAAGGACAAATTTAAGGGTACTGTAAGAAACGTCTTTATCTTTTTATGTAGGATTTTAAGTATACCTAGAGTTCACTGTACTTTATCACTTTTATTAGAAAGGTTTCTTCTTGTTTCGAACTGCTGAGTTACAAGATTAAATTTTTGAATATTGTTTCGATGTTATTAGTTTTCTCACACAACCACATAAGAACGGTATTTCTGTTTGTATATCTGGTTACCTTATCTTATGTCTCGAGTTTATATTGGGAGTACCTATACCAGTTCACTGAAAACTGTTATCACGGTTCTGGTAAGTTACCCCTTTTCTATCAGAAAAGTTGTTGACCACGACTCTGTTGATATATAGGAATATAATTTCTTATTTCAACCTGGAGTGTAACGTACGACTTTAATTTATCTTTTTATTGATACTTTCGATTTCGAGAATTTTCTTTTGTATCCTGTGTTCAAAACATTGTAACTTAAACTGTCAATATAGAATGTATATTTATATCGTGGTTTCCGTATCCGTTGTTTTTTTAATTTTTAATCTGTAAGAGGTTTAATTTTTAAAGGCACGAGTTTCCTATGACAGTTGTCTTAATTTCCTTATTTTATAAACTTTTGGTTTATACACTATTCTATAAGTATAGGTCTTATATGTCTCTTGAGGATTTTATAGTATCGTCACTTTTGATTATTTGTTTGGTTAAGTTTTTATTCGTTTCCTGAATGTGTCTGAAGAAGTTTCTTATATGTACTCATCGGTCATTTGTGTAACTTTTCTGTGAGTTGTAGTGATTGATAATCCCTCTACGTACAGTTTTAGTGTCACTCTATAGTGGAGTGTGGGTAGACCTACCAATGAACAGTGTTTTTTATTTATCATCCATAACCACTTCTACCCCTCTTTGACCTGGGAACACGAGACAACCACCCTTACATTTTACTTTATCCTTTTATCACACCACCAAGGTGTTTTTTTTTTTTATCTAAATAGTATAATAGGTAACTAAAATGGATACACATATATGGGTTTTCTTAACTTTCGTCACAAAACTTCTATGTATACATATGGATATAAATATTGTCGGAACAAGTGTCATAAAATTTACACTTTCGTCAGTCACAGGTAGTTGTATAATTCGTTTTACACCATAAACGTATGTTACCTTATAATGAGTTCTACATCTTTCCTTTTCTTTAAGACTATGTACGATGTCAAACGTATTTGGATCTCCTGTAAAATGAGTCCCTTCATTCAGTGTCGTTCCATTTATGAGTAGTAAATATACTCCATAGATCTTATGAGTCTCCCGAAGGGTCCACCGAGATCACCATTTCTTAGACGGAAGTCACGTCCTCTGAGTTTATCTTAACCCAAGTCAGGGACCCAACCCTTCTAGGAGACCTCCTCCTTTACCGTTGGGTGAGGTCATACGAATGGACCTCTTAGGGTGCCTGTCTCCTCAGACCACCCGATGTAAGGTACCCCAACGTTTCTTAGCCTGTACTGACTTCGTTGAATCGTGTGTGTCTTATGAGTCTTAGTCCTTTTCTTTCCTATCACCAACGGTCTCTGACCCCCACCCCTCTTACTTCACAATAACAAATCACCCATATTAAAAGTCAAAACGTCCTACTCTTCTCAAGACCTCTATCTATACCAACACTACTAATATTTTGTTTACGTGAATTGATGATGACTTGATATTTTTTTAATTTTTAACAATTGTACTATTTAAAATAAAATAGTGTTATTATTTTCCGTCCTGTTATCTACCTCATATGTAAAAGGGTCATGAAACTAAATATGAAGTAGTACAACGAGAAATTAAAGTAGTTAAACTAACCGGAAAAGAGGACACAAGTGAAAATTCACTTCACTTCAGCGAGTCAGCGAGTCAGCACAGGCTGAGACGCTGGGACTCCTGATATCGGGTGGTCCGAGGAGGTAGGTACCCTAAGAGGTCCGTTCTTATGACCTCACCCAACGGTAAAGGAAGAGCTCCCCTAGAAGGGCTGGGTCCCTAGCTTGGGTCCAGAGGACGTAACGTCCGTCTGTGAAATTGGAGACTCGGTGGTCCCTTCGGGTAAGTGAAAATTTTCCGTTTACAAACGGTCACGGGAACTTTTATGAAGGTTACAATAAAAGTACCCTTGGGATCAAGGGTCCCTAGTGAGTTAAACAACACAGTAGAGTCGAGGGTCTTATACAGGTTTACATCATCCCTGAAGGTCAGTGATGGACGAGAACAAGAAAGACTCACGGGAACGTGTGTTGTCCGGAGTTTCTGTAACTGAACGTACCAATATCCGACCTCGGGGAAGAATCTACAAGGTCGAGAAGGAAGGTATAGATTACTAATAACCTGTAGTCAATGAGGGGTTTATCACTTAAATTAGTCCCTACTCCTTTCCGTTTAAATCTACGAAAGTTCCATATACCTCTAGCTTCTTTACCTCTATTTTTGGAAATTCCGTCTTAATTTTATTAAATTTAAACGATTTGTTGGGACTTGTGGTTAATCAACAATCAAAAGAGGAGTCTGTAGAGTATAAGAGGATAAAGTGTTAGTTTAATTCTGAGGTTTAAGAACTACTTACAATGGTTGTCTAGTTGAGTGGATCTTAGGACAACAAACATCGAAATAAAATCAATTAACATTCTTCTTTCAAAGGTAGAATATATGGAAACTCAAAAAGAGTCATGACACGTATTATAGAATATCTCTACGTCAAAGTCATTTATAACTATATTCCCTTGTTCAAGGGTCAGTTCTATGTACACTATACAGGACCGCTAAAAAGACTAGACCAAACTATACAAATTCATGTTTAATAGATTAAAGGTTTTAGGTGAACTGTCGTGGTTTCTAAAGGATCCGGTAGAAGAATAAAAAGGAAGATGGTGTATCCTCTTTTTTTCTTTTGTTTGGGAAGATCAAGAAAAGAAATCCATTGACCCGTAAACACCATGAATTAAACAGTAAAGAGGAAAAGAGGTAAGACCGGTTGAAAATAAGTAAAATCCCATCTAAGTCTAGACGTTCTCTTTTTACGACAAAAAAAAAATTTAGACAAAAAATAAAACGAGTGAAAGAGTTTGTGGACCTCCTGATTACACCTGGTGGGTCTCCTAGTGATAGACTTTAGATGGTCGTCGAGTACCATCATATTCTAGTTACCCACTGTGATATCAGAACTCAACAATAAGGTAATGGACCGACATTGTAACTTGTCAAGGGAATTGGAAGGACATGGAATGAACGGATCGATCCTCATAATACTACGAGTTTTCTTTATTATGTAAAATCTTTGTGACATGAAACTTTTAATATTTTATATTATTTTCGTATTTCGTAACGATGTTTGAAAAATATTTCACTTTCACTTCAACGAGTCAGCACAGGCTGAGACGCTGGGGTACCTGACATCGGATGGTCAGAGGAGTCAGGGACCTTGAAAGGTCCGTGCTTATGACCTCACCTAACGGTAAAGCAAGAGGTCCCCTAGAAAGGGTGGGTCCCTAGCATGGGCCCAGAGGGCGTAACGTCCGTCTGCGAAATGGTAGACTCGGTGGTCCCTTCGGGTGAATATTTCACTTCAGAATGTTTATTTTACTTTAGAATACCAGGAACACTGGTCGGTGCGACGGTGGACCCTTCCTTTCCTCTTCAAGAAACAAAATAAAACAACGACGTAAGAAACCATTTTCTCTTTTGAACAGATGGATGACCTCGGTATTATCTTCTTTATTATCATCACCGTCGGAAGTAAAACGTTATTCGATAGGTATAGAAGTTTTATAGATTATGGAGGTCACTGGGTGTCAATTTAAGAGTGTATTTTTTTTAGGAGGAATTGTACCTATCTAGTATGTCTGTCTTCTACTTATTCCTTTGTGTCTGAAATTTAATGTGTCATCTGGTCTATCTAAATTAACGATAAATATCCTGTAGGGTGGACTTTCTCCGTCTTATGTCAAATAAGAGTTCCTATGTAATAGGTCCTATCTAGTGTAGAACCCAGTGTTCCTACGGTGAGAGTGTAGGATGATAAGTGTATGAAAACCTTTAGGATGGGTATTGTTAGTCTCCGCTTTTCCTTTATTTTCCCTACGTTTAACCTTTTCTTCAGCATTTTGACAGTTATCAACGTCTACTACCTTTTATGATTACTACGGTATTCTTTTGATAACTATAATCTCGGTTAGTTACTTAAACTATTCAACGTCCTACATTTTAATTATGTGTCTTTAAAGAATGTAAGGACACGTGTTTGCTACTTTCTAGTCTTTCTTTAATTCCTTTGGCAGGGTAAGTGATATTGTTGTCTGTCTTATTTAATGGATCCTTATTTACGTAGATTCCTCCGTTTTCTTGGACATGAGTCTTGTGATATTTTGTGACTACTTTCTTTAGTGTCTACTGTGTTTGTGTACATCTTTATATGGTACAAGAACTTACTTTATTAGTTATGACACTTTTACTGACATGATGGGTTTCGTTAGATGTCTAAGTCACGTTAAGGATAGTTTAATAGTCACCGTAAAAAGTGTCTTAATCTTGTGTTTTAAAATGTTAATATGATGTTCCGATGTCATTAGTTCGGTTCCACCGTAACCTTGTTTTTGTCTTTATATCTAGTCACCAAATCTGTCTTTCCCGTCTCTATGGGTACATGGAAACCAGTGGAATAGATACTGTTTCCTTCGTTATTGTATGTTATCTCTTCTCTATCAGAGAAGTTATTCACCACTACGTTTTTGACCTGTCGATGTACATTTTATTACTTTAATCTTGTAATACATTGTGGTATGTGTTTTCATTTGAGTTTTACCTAATTTCTGGATTTACATTCCGACCTGTGATATTCTGAGAATGTCCTTTTATTTATATCCGTCTTACGAGAAACTGTATTTAACGTCGTTCTAGAAAAAACTGGGTGGAGGATCTCATTACTTTTATTTTTATTTGTTTACCCTAGATCAATTTAAATTTCCGAAAACGTGTCGTTTCCTTTGATATTTGTTTTACTTTTGTGTTGGAAGTCTCACCCTCTTTTATAAAAGTTCACTTAGTAGTTTCCATTAAAGTTTTATACGTTTGTCGAACAGGTCGAGTTATAAATAAATAAATAAAAAATTAAAATTTTAGAAATTAAGAATGTCCACAAGGGTTTGTACTTGGGGGGCGGGTGGAGGGAGGGGTATTGTAGAGAGACCCAGTAGGGGTACGTGGTCGGGGTTCGTACGACATAGGACGCAGTCTGTATCTGACCGCTAAGTTAAGAATGTACTATCATATGTACAATCTTACAGTAAGAGGGTTTAGTAGGGTTGGAGAGGGAGAGGGAGACTCAGGTTTTCAGGTAATATGTGTAGACACAGAAAAAAGGACAGAACGTATGTCCCAGCAGTAACGGTAGAAAGATTTAAGGTATATATACACAATCATATGACATAACCACAAAAAGAAAGACCGAATGAAGTGAGACATATTAGCCGAGGTCAAAGTAGGTAGAGTAGTCTTGACTAAGTTTACTTAAGAAAAATTACCGACTCATTATGAGGTAACACATATACATGGTGTCGAAAGAATAGGTAAGTAGACGACTACCTGTAGATCCAACAAAGGTACAGGACCGATAATATTTGTCACGACGCTACTTGTAACCCCATGTACACAGAGAAAGTTAAGACCAAAGGAGCCACACATACGGGTCGTCACCCTAACGACCCAGTATTCCATCAAGATAAACGTTAAAAAATTCCTTAGAGGTGTGACAAGAGGTATCACCGACATGATCAAACGTAAGGGTGGTTGTCACATCCTCCCAAGGGAAAAGAGGTGTGGGAGAGGTCGTAAATAACGAACGTCTAAAAACCTAGCGTCGGTAAGACTGACCACACTTCACCATGGAGTAACACCAAAACTAAACGTAAAGAGATTATTACTCACTACAACTCGTAGAAAAGTACACAAACAATCGGTAGGCATACAGAAGAAACCTCTTTACAGATAAATCAAGAAACCGGGTAAAAAACTAACCCAGCAAATAAAAAGACCTTAACTCGACGTATTCAACGAACATATAAAAACTCTAATCAACAAACAGTCAACGAAGTAAACGATAATAAAAGAGGGTAAGTCTTCCGACAGAAAAGTGGAACGAATATAAAAGGAAACAACACGTCTTCGAAAATTAAAATTAATCTAGGGTAAACAAATAAAAACGAAAATAAAGGTCTTAAGACCCTCCACCTAGTATCTCCTAGGACGACACTAAATACAGACTCTCACAAAAACGGATATAAGAGGAGATCCTCAAAATATCAAAGACCAGAATGTAAAGCTAGAAATTAGGTAAAACTCAAATAAAAACACACGCACAATCTTTCACTAGATCAAAGTAAGAAAATGTTCACCAACTGGTCAAAAGGGTCGTGGTGAACAATTTCTCTAACAGAAATGAGGTAACATATAAGAACGGAGGAAACAGTTTCTATTCCACAGGTATACACACACCTAAATAGAGACCCGAAAGATAAAACAAGGTGACTAGATATACAGACAGAAACACGGTCATGGTATGACAAAACTACTGACACCGAAACATCATCTCGGACTTCAGTCCGTCCAACTAAGGAGTTCAAGGTAAGAAGAAAGAGTTCTAACGAAACCGTTCAGTTCCAAAAAACATAAAGGTATATTTAGAACTTTAATAAACAAGATCAAGACGTTTTTTATGACGACCATCGAACTATCCCTAACGTAACTGAAACATTTAACGAAACCCATCATATGAGTAAAAGTGATATAACTAAGAAGGCTAGGTACTTGTACCATATAAAGAGGTAGATAATCACAGGAGAAACTAAAGAAAGTAGTCACAAAATATCAAAAGATATATATCCAGAAATCAAAGAAATCCATCTATATAAGGATTCATAAAATAAGAAAAGCAACGTTACCACTTACCTTAACAAAGGAATTAAAGAAAAAGATGAAAGAGTAATAAGCACATATCCTTACGTTCCCTAAAGACACACAACTAAAATATAGGACGTTGAAATGATATAAGTAACTAATCGAGAGCATTAAAAGACCACCTCAGAAATCCCAAAGGGTACATCTCCTAGTACAGTAGACGTTTGTCACTTGCAAAATGAAGAAGAAAAGGTTAAACCTAAGGAAAATAAAGAAAAAGACGAGACTAACGACACCGGTTTTGAAGGTCTTGATACAACTTATCATCGCCACTTTCACCTCTGTGGGAACAGAACAAGGACTGAAATCCCCTTTACGAAAGTTAAAAAGTGGTAACTCCTATTACAAACGACACCCAAATAGTATATCGAAAATAATACAACTCCATACAAGGAAGATAAGGACGAAAGACCTCTCAAAAATAGTATTTACCTACAACTTAAAACAGTTTCCGGNTCTCAAAAATAGTATTTACCTACAACTTAAAACAGTTTCCGGAAGAGACGTAGATAACTCTATTAGTATACCAAAAATAAAAAGTTAAACAACTACACCACTTAAGGCAACTAACTAAACGCCTATAACTTCTTAGGAACGTAGGGACCCTATTTCGGGTGAACCAGTACCACATACTAGAAAAATTACACAACAACCTAAGACTAACGATCTTAAAACAACTCCTAAAAACGTAGATACAAGTAGTCATTATAACCGGACATCAAAAGAAAAAAACATCATAGAAACAGTCCAAAACCATAATCCCACTACCACCGGAGTATCTTACTCAAACCTTCAAATGGAAGGAGACGTTAAAAGACCTTCTCAAACTCCTCCTATCCACAATCGAGAAGAGCTTTAAAAACCATCTTAAGTCGACACTTCGGCAGACCTGGACCCGAAAACAAACGACCTTCTAAAGACTAATGTCAAAGTTAAAGGCACGAACACTACCCAGACAATTCTAAAAGATAAAGAAGGACCAAGTCAAAACCTTTTAACATGAAAAGATTCTTAAACAGGTAAAGAAGGTGCAACAGGTAAAATAACCGTATATTGACGACTATCATCAGAGAATACTAGGAAACATAAAGACACAACAGACAACACTAGAGAGGTAAAAGTAAAGATTAAAATAACTAAACTAAAAAGAGAGAAACGAAGAACTACTCAGACCGATTACCAAACAGTTATAAATTTTTTCGTCAGTTTTTTACTGTGTGTCTACCACTTCTCCATGTACTTTTTATGAGTTGTAGTGATTAAAAATATCTTTATCGTTAGTTTTGATATTATTGCAATCATGGAGTGCGGTCAGTCTTATCGGTAGTAGGTTTTTTTTTTTTTTAGATGTTTGTTATTTACAACCTCTCCAACACCCGTTTTCCCTTGGGAGAACGTGACAACCACCCTTACATGTAACTATGTCTGTGACACCTCTTCTCATACCTCCAAGGAATTTTTTGATTTTTGTCTTCATGGCATACTGGGTCACTAAGGTGGTTACCCGTATCTGGTCTCTTTTGGTAATAAATTCTCTCTATATAAAAGTGACGTCGTGATAAATGTCATCGGTCCTGTACCTCTGTTGGATTCACAAGTAACTATCTATTTACCTATTTCTTCAACACCATGCATATATATTGTCTTATAATGAGTCGGTATCTTACTTTAACCTAGTAAACATCTCTACACCTACCTGGATCTCAGACAGTGTGTCTCACTTCAGTCAGTCTTTCCCTTTTTGTTTATAACAACCCCCCCGTCACCCTCCCTTCAGATTCTCCCTCCCCTATATACATATGTACATCGACTAAGTGAAACAAATATGTCCTCTTTGATTGTGCTGCAACATTTCACTAACAGTCAGTCAAGTCAGTGAGTCAGCACAGACTGAGAAACTCTGGGGTACCTGACGTCAGACGATCTTAAGGGACGGGTAGTGGTTGAGGGTCTCGAATGAGTTTGAGTACAGGTATCTCAGTCACTACGGTAGGTCGGCAGAGTAGGAGACAGCAGGGGAAGAGGAGGACGGGGGTTAGAGAGGGTCGTAGTCTCAGAAAAGGTTACTCAGTTGAGAAGAGTACTCCACCGGTTTCATAACCTCAAAGTCGAAATCGTAGTCAGAAAGGTTACGTATAAGTCCTGACTAAAGGAAACCTTAACTGTCCAACCTAGAGGAACGTCAGGTTCCCTGAGAGTTCTCAGAAGAGGTTGTGGTGTCAAGTTTTCGTTGTTAAGAAGTCGTGAGTCGAAAGAAGTCTCAGGTCGAGAGTGTACATACCTAGACGTTTTTGGTGTCGAAACTGATCTATCCGGAAACAGCCATTTCATTACAGAGACGAAAAATTATACAACGGATCCAACCATTATTGAAAAGAAGGTTCCTCGTTCACAGAAAATTAAAGTACCGAAGTCAGTGGTAGATGTCACTAAAACCTCGGGGTTTTTTGTTTCAGACTGTGACAAAGGTAACAAAGGAGTAGATGAACGGTATCTCACTACCCTGGTCTATGGTACTAGAATCAAATATGAGGTTTTTTTTTTTTAGGTACACTAACCAAGAGCGAATGAATGGAGTCTCAAACATGATTGGTGTTCCTTGTCGTATAGACTCATAAATTTATTTATTATATCACTTAGTCTCGACTATTTTGTTTATGGTAGAAGAGGAGATTAATTTTACCGGATTACCAATAATATTATTAGTAAATTAAGAATGTAACTTAGGATTCATTAATTTAAACACCTATAACGATATACTGTATAAAAGAGTATGAGTCGAAAGGACCCTTATAGACTTTATTGTCTAAAGAATCCGAGAGAAACCTAACGTTTACTACCCTTGAACTGAGTTTCGTCGAATTCATTTTTTTCCCTTAAATAACTGAGTCAACACTTCAGGTCCTGTTTAAAACCGTAACCGAATAAGGACACTATATTTATGACGAAGGATTAGTTGACGTTCGATGATTACACTGTAATGGTTAACATTTCGACCCTTCTTTTCACGTCTCAAGTGAAAACTTTATGTAAAACTTGGTTCAGGTCGTGTGAAAACGGATGTACGATTCTGCCACTACACACGGTTTCGATATCTCTGTTCATCTTGTACCAGGGAGAGGACTGTGTCCCTTACTCTTTCCTTCTTCCGCGGAGAATTGTAAATACTTTTTTAAATAGCTCACACGGTCTACGAGTCGTGAGGTAAGGTAAGACATAAACAATAACATCGAATCAGAGACTTAGATCTGACGAGCTGAAACCACGACGACGACGACGACGATTCAACGAAGTCAGCACAGGTTGAGACACGCTGGGGTCTCTGCCGTCGGGTGGTCCGAGGGGGTAAGGACCCTAAGAGNCGGGTGGTCCGAGGGGGCAGGGACCCTAAGAGGTCCGTTCTTGTGACCTCACCCAACGGTAAAGGAAGAGGTCACGGACTTTCACTTTTCACTTTCACTTCAGCGAGTCAGTACAGGCTGAGGATCGCTGGGGTACCTGACGTCGGATGGTCCGAGGAGGCAGGTACCCTAAGAAGTCCGTTCTCATGACCTCACCCCACGGTAACGGAAGAGGTCGAACTGAAATTTGTCGTAATAATATTAAACAAATCACAAAATGAAACTCCTTCAATGAACTGAAGAGACATAGAGTCAAGGGATTGGACATCTTTCCTCCATCATTATTGTAAACGGAATATCTTGATAAAACCCTTACTTTGTTTGACTATGTACATTTTGTAAATCTTATTCAAAGAATAAGTACCCCTCGCAAGTAGTACCCAAGTGGCAGTATTAATAATAACAGTGAAAGATCAGGATTGATACGGGAAACTATTTATACATAACAATAGAGGTCACTTCTTTGATTCTCCCATTCCCCGTACAGGTTTCTGTTTATATGACGTTACTTCGACTGTAAACTGGAACTCAGACATTTAAGATCCCGAAGGATCCACTGTGTCACCATATATTAGGTGGACGATTCGTCCTCTACGTTCTCTGAGTCCAAACTAGGGACCCAACCCTTCTAGGGGACCTCTTCCTTTACCGTTGGGTGAGATCGTAAGAGCGGACTTTTTAGCGTGTCTCCTCGGACCGCCCGACGTCAGGTACCCCAGTATTTCTTAGTCTGTGTTGACTCGTGGTCGTGACATTCAAGGTTCAGAGTATACACGAGATATATGATGTGATTATTGTTAACGTGATTAATAGTATATGAGGAAGACTTGGTCCTCGAAATTTATATAAAAAATTTACATAAGAAGTGTTACCATGTTAGCTAACCCTAAAACATAAAGGTCAAATGTCTATTCCTCTTACTTCCAGTCTTCTCAATCGATTAAAACTCCCCCGTTGAAAAATCTTACATCAAGAAGATTAAAAAGATTAACTTCATATCAACTAAATCTTACGATACAATCAAAGTCCACATTTGTTTCACTAAGTCAATATATATTATAAAAAGTCTAAGAAAAGGTCCTTCCAATTAATTAAACGTTCAGGTATACCAGTCGACCCTAAACTCCGTTCAAGCGACCTAAGTATCTGTACATAAGAAGTAGCGATTTACTGGACGTTGATAAACAAGGCAGTAAACCTCGGCACAAAGAAGTAAATTGGGATTCTCTTCTACACCTAGAACCGATTACATCTTTTATGGTATACTCTTTATCCTTAGATTACGTATTACCCTTGTCCTCCTTCACTCTCTCTAAATGTAAAACAAAAAGAATAACATCCCAATCTTTAATACGGTATCTCCACCACCGTAAAATCGACGTAGAACAATCTACTTAAAATTGTGAGCACCCTCCACCCCTCATGTAAAGAATATCTTCTTTGACTCGTTTTAGTGTTTCCGGACTCTCAAACACATAAACCACTTATCGTTTGCCTGATCTATCTCTGGGACACCGTACTCGTCGACTTCTACCTTTCTAGTCGGAACCAATGATCCTCCGAAGACTTCCAAAGACTCTTCCCCTTAAGACGTTTGACCGGATATGAATCCTTTTGTTTCAAACATCGTTATACATCTTATCTGACCTCTCTCTTGTCAGACCTCGGTCCTTCTCCTCAATATACACAATAACGTTATCAAATACGTTCTCTAGTACTTTCGGTCTTAATTCCATCTCAACCTCTCGATCCTCATTGAGAATCTTTATAGTTCTTTAAAGTAATTGTCCTGATAAGGTTGATTACTTGTTTTTTGACATATGCATTTCGACGACCGTCGTGCAGTCATTGTTGTAAAATTAAGTTGACAATTAACTCGTGACTGATCTTCCGTCTATGATATAAGTCCTTATATTTATATTTATACTTTATCGAAGATTTGTTTCACAAAAGTAATGAATAATAAACGGTACATGATAAGATTCATAAAATGTACGTAATAAGTTTAATTAGAAGTGTTGTTGGTACACATCAGTAATGACAATAAAAGAGGTCGCATGTTTAGTCCTGTGGTTTCTGGTCTCTCCTTATTATTGAACGACTTCTGGTGTATCAATCTCTTACTGTCTTCAGGTGTGACATAAGGATGTTGGACCGTACTAGGTATCTATCGGTGTAATTTTATCCGTTCTGACAGGAGAGACTGAACCTGTCCTTACCATCGAAGAATCGACCAGAAGCACAAAGACAAGGAGGGAATGGGTAGAGAAGAAACGAGTAGTCAGTCTTATAAAAATTTTGTTTGTATCCAGTGAAGGAACGAATTTTGGAATGATACGAAAGAGTGACGTGTTGAGGTTCAGGTAAGGGTCCTGGTGGGTCGAGAAGTATTAAGTGAGACTGGTAACTAGAAGTTCCACCGTTCTCACCATTTCTTGGACGGACGATTACGTCCTCTAAGCCCAAATTAGGGACCGAACCCTTCTAGGGGACCTCCTCCCGTGCTGTTGGGTGAGGTCATCCGAAAGGACCTCTTAGGACACCTGTCTCCTCGGACCGTCCGATGTCAGGCATCGTGGTGTGTCTCAACCAGTGTCGACTTCGTTGAATCGTGGGTCCGTAACTGGAAATATCAGGGTTATTGTAGGTGAGGGAACGTCCGGGACCTGATAACATAAAAAGGTAGAGTCCCGGAAACGTTTATGACAAGGGAGATGAAACCGAATAGGGGGTAAGAAATGATCGATATTAAGAAATTCTTAAACCAAAACAAAAACATAAACACCACCAATGAGTAAACAACAGACTTCGTGGTACGACTCGGTATGACTTTGAATTCTGGTTTCGTTTTTATTATTATAACTAGGATTTTAAATTACAAAACTAAACAGGATGTACCTTAAAAACGTAATTAAGAAAAATTATAACTTAATTTTAAAATAACTAGAACTATTGACTCAAAAACTGTGGTCTCCGTTCAGGGACTGAGGAGAGAGGGAACTCTCGGGACCCATAGACGAACGGTGATTTGACGTTCGAAGTGTCCCCGTCCCTGGTACGGACAAAACAAGTGTTGACGTAGGTGATACACGTCTTCTCACTGACCGTATCTTTTTCGTTGTTTACTTTAAACAACTTATTAACTGTACCCCACAAGTTTACCTAGTAGAATAAAGTAGTAGTATCATTGTCACACAAACCCATAAAAGAGACCAAATGTCTACTTTTTTTACCTACGAATTTCTACAATTTATTTGACCGGTACCATCCATGTGTCAATTAATCGTGAATCGTTTCGACCTTGACCTTAGGTTCGGAGACTGTAATCTAGGTCCTAAAGGTTGAGTGGTCTAAGATGGTAATCCATATAAGTTTCCGGTCATCTGTAAATATCCCGAGAACATCCTTTTTTCAAGACTTAATGTATCCTTCGATCTAAACGACCAAATAGTGAAGAGAAGTTTATGAATTATAAGAAACTAAGATACTACTAGTGGAATTTTACGTCGAGTACCCGAAACTGTCACTTATCGTGAACCATTGGAGCCGTATAAGTAGACGTTTCATCTTTATTTCTATGTCTAGACTAACTGAACAAAACTCGTAATTTATTCTACCATACAGTCGACGGATTATGTCACAAACACTATGTCCTCTATAACTTATAACAATGAAAGATATTATTATTTTCGTTTTTTGAACCCACTTTCTTCTTGGGACCTCAAACTTTCACTTTATTGAAGAGGAAGAGGGATAAAGGTGCCTTTCACGGTAAAAAGATCAACCTTCTTCTCTTAATCTGAGTAATAGTGAAGACATGAAGGGAAGGACTACTCTCCGTCCAGTGACTTTGGACAAACCTTCAACTTTCTCAATCCGAGACTCTCACTGTCTTTATTTTGGTCTTTGTTCTACAGGACCAAAAGTGAATTGTGAAGACGGGGGAATGAAAATTTACCTTGATTAAAAATCACTGGAGGTTAGTTTGGAAAGGACCGGGAAGAGAAGATCAGTCGGTCCACTGGACTCCCCTAACCCTTCTCTGAGGTAGAATGTCTCTTCCATTGATACCATTTTCGTCGTAATAGATATTTTTGTAGAGGTGTACCTCTCTTCCCTCTTCTTATTGCAAAATAAAGGACTGTCATTTCAGTCTGTCTCCTAAAGTACCCTCTCCCATACCAAAATTATTTGACTCGAACGTACACCCTCGGAGTACCGAGGAGAGGAAGTGGAAAAGAATACGGTCTTAGAATAAGATTTTTCCGACTTGGTCCGGTCACTATCTTAATATATGTCACGTTATGAACGAGGACCCCATTTGAAGTATTGGAGATCTTACCACACCCAGAGTATCGTCTGTGGGTTATTTGTGTACGGTTCACTGACTATTTTGGGTTCACATATTACCTTTTGAAATGTGTGTACGAGTGTTTAAATGTCCGGAGACCATACTCCGTAGACAGAAGTCTATGAAATAGGTAACTTAGGGGAAAGAACCAAAAAGAAAGTGAAAAACCAAGTAAACAAAACAGGGCAGAGTAGAAGTGTATGTTCGTATATGTATGTGGAGTTCTAGTTTTTCTACATCTCCACATTTAAAATGAATATGATTTTCGTTTGATATCTGACACATTCCAAAGTGTGGTTTTCACGGATAAGACGACGATCAAGTCAAAAATATTTTTACAATCGTTCCGAACTGACTTAAATCAGATAATAGATCTGTTACATTATATGACATAGTAAAATCTTTCTCGACCACTCCGTATGATCGATAAGTCTGTATTCACTTCGTGGGTCTCATAGTCTAATATTCTGGTCTACAATTTATCTCCCCTTTTACCCCTCTTTTATACTTTACTGGTCCCTACAACCGTTCTATGTGACTCCCGTCTTACTCCGTCTTCGTTGTCTCTCTCTTCAATTCTTTCGATCGACGGTAACTATTTTTGTTACACTAGACTATATGTTCCGTTCTCTGGGTGGTACATAACCCAATCGGGTTTTTACGTAAGTCAAAAAAAAGGTATTCTACAATATCTCTGTATTGTAGAGTACCTTTTTACACTCGTCTAAAAAACCATTTGGGTCATAAAATACAGTATCACTTATACATGGGTCATCTATACCCCTACACCACCTCCCATAAATTCTATTACATTTTCCTATACATGACGACGACGATTCAGTGAAGTCAGCACAGACTGAGACACGTTGGGGTATCTGCCGTCGGGTGGTCCGAGGGGGTAGGGAGGTAAGAGGTCCGTTCTTGTGGCCTCACCCAACGGTAAAGGAAGAGGTCACGCACTTTCACTTCAACGAATCAACACAGACTGAGAATCGCTTCACTTCAACGAGTCAGCACAGACTGAGAATCGCTAGGGTACCTGATCGTCCCCGATTTGTCCCTACCCCTTAGGACACACAAATTGTAACTCCTCAGGTCTATCCATCCTTGAATCTCTAGACGGTTAACTATTCATTGACGAGAATCGGTGTCTGTGACCGTACACTATACCCCGACTGACTATTCCCGTCCCGTACGGAGTTTGAGCCGTCTTTCACGTCACACCAACTAATATTTATATCGAGAAATCGTCACACTTGAAACGTCAAGTAGGGTAGTTCTACAGTCTAGATAGGAGATAGGTAACTAACAGTCAGACAAACTGACGAATAGAATAAAACAGGTTGTACAACGTTCATCTATGAACTTTTATTGAATTAGTAATCCTGAACAGAAGAGAGGACAAAAACCACGGGGTTGGTATTGGTGGCAAACTTCTAAAGGTCCGATTGGGTGACTTACTACATACAGGATTTGGTCGTATGGAGACGGACGGTAATCATCATCTTAGTACATTTGACTAGTCACTGACAGATTTGTGTACTTATCCGGACCAGTTTTGGTTGTCTTCTTGGTGGGTCGGTTCGGTTCAAGTTTAACGGTTATGTGTCTTAAGGTACGATTTAATTACTAGTAACAAAATTCGGTGATTCAAACACTCACCAAACAATATGTATTTTTTATTGACCATAGATCCTGAAGGGAACCTCTCCCGTTACTGTGGGGTGAGGTCACAAGAACGGACCTCTTAGGGTCCCTACCCCCTCGGACCACCCGACGGTAGATCCCCAGCGTGTCTCATCCTGTACTGACTTCACTGAATCACCGTCGTAGTCGTCGTCGTCCTGAAGGACCACCGAGTCAGATATTTCTTTGGCGGACGTCACGTCCTCTTCGACCAAGTTAGGGACGTAGTCTTTCTAGGGGACCTCTTCCTTTATCGTTGAGTGAGGTCATAAGAACGGATCTTTCAGGGAACCAGTCTCCTCGGACCGTTCGATATCAGGTACTCCACCGTTATCAACTTGTGCTGAATCGCTGATTTGGTGATGAACGTTCCCATAGTCTACAGAGTAATTAGGTTGATGAACCCTTATTCTTAAGTCATTTGTCTTCTGGAGTCGACAACCTTTTTTGGTTCTTCGGTCACTTTTCTTGAACTTATTTATCCTCCTGTCGTAGAATCTTCGTTCTCGTTTAGACAGTCTACAACCCTGGAGTGTCAACACGATCCGTCGGAATTTTCCCTTGTCCAAAATTGTAGTATTACACATGATTTTTAACGTTTCACGGAGGTCCTAGTCCAGTCCTAATAACGATCCTTGGAACTAAAATTTTAAAGGTCGGGTATACAAAACAAGGATAATATGTCTCCTCACCTCCTCGATAAGGTTCGAAAAGTCAACCATTTGACGTCAAACGAAAAGAATGAGAGAGTGGACTGTTGAACAGAGGGTACAGTGTTTCTTTTGTCTTTGCTGGTTTACTCTTGAGTCACAAGACGGTGTTTTCCATGTCTGAATTCGTTGAAGTAGGTCTGAACTAAAGTGGAGGGGTTGTACTCCCTTCGTTACAAGAGGAGTACGGATTCTAAGGAGTAGAATGGGTACGAGATCTAGGTGGATCTCCTAAAGATAGTGAATAGAGGAGTGAAAATATAGAAGTAATAGAAAGGAAATTGAGTCAAAAAGGGTAGTAACTTTTATAAGGTTATTAAAGGTAACTTTATTTTGGAGGAAACAGGGTGAGACAAGAACACTGGTGAGATAAAGAAAGAAGGGGAAATGAAAGTTTGAAACAAAAAAAAAAAGAAAATTTATATTAATTGTAAAAAAAACATAACCAAAACGGTATGTAACTGTACTTAAGTAGTGCCCACATGTACGTAAGGGTTTGTACTTGGGCGGGGGGTGGAGGGAGGGGTATTGTAGAGAGACCCAGTAGTGGCACGTGGTCGGGGTTCGTACGATATAGGACGTAGTCTGTATCTGACCACTAAGCTAAGTATGTACTATCATATGTACAATGTTACGGTAAGAGGGTTTAGTAGGGTGGGAGAGGGAGACTCAGGTTTTCAGGTAATATGTGTAGACACAGAAAAAACAACAGAACGTATGTCCCAGTAGTAACGGTAGAAAGATTTAAGGTATATATACACAATCATATGACATAACCACAAAAAGAAAGACCGAATGAAGTGAGACCTATTAGCCGAGGTCAAAGTAGGTAGAGTTGTCTTGACTAAGTTTACATAAGAAAAATTACCGACTCATTATGAGGTAACACATATATATGGTGTCGAAAGAATAGGTAAGTAGACGACTACCTGTAGATCCAACAAAGGTACAGGACCGATAATATTTGTCACGACGCTACTTGTAACCCCATGTACACAGAGAAAGTTAAGACCAAAGGAGTCACACATACGGGTCGTCACCCTAACGACCCAGTATTCCGTCAAGATAAAGGTCAAAAAATTCCTTAGAGGTGTGATAAGAGGTTTCACCGACATGATCAAACGTAAGGGTGGTTGTCACATCCTCCCAAGGGAAAAGAGGTGTGGGAGAGGTCGTAAATAACGAACGTCTAAAAACCTAGCGTCGGTAAGACTGACCACACTTCACCATGGAGTAACACCAAAACTAAACGTAAAGAGATTATTACTCACTACAACTCGTAGAAAAGTACACAAACAATCGGTAGGCATACAGAAGAAACCTCTTTACAGATAAATCAAGAAACCGGGTAAAAAACTAACCCAGCAAATAAAAAGACCTTAACTCGACGTCTTCAACGAACATATAAAAACTCTAATCAACAAACAGTCAACGAAGTAAACGATAATAAAAGAGGGTAAGTCTTCCGACAGAAAAGTGGAACGAATATAAAAGGAAACAACACGTCTTCGAAAATTAAAATTAATCTAGGGTAAACAAATAAAAACGAAAATAAAGGTCTTAAGACCCTCCACCTAGTATCTCCTAGGACGACACTAAATACAGACTTCTCACAAAACGGATACAAGAGGAGATCCTCAAAATATCAAAGACCAGAATGTAAATCTAGAAATTAGGTAAAACTCAAATAAAAACACACGCACAATCTTTCACTAGATCAAAGTAAGAAAATGTTCACCAACTGGTCAAAAGGGTCGTGGTGAACAATTTCTCTAACAGAAATAAGGTAACATATAAGAACGGAGGAAACAGTTTCTATTCTACTGGTATACACACACCTAAATAGAGACCCGAAAGATAAAACAAGGTAACTAGATATACAGACAGAAACACGGTCATGGTATGACAAAACTACTGACACCGAAACATCATCTCGGACTTCAGTCCGTTCAACTAAGGAGGTCAAGGTAAGAAGAAAGAGTTCTAACGAAACCGATAAGCTCCAAAAAACATAAAGGTATGTTTAGAATTTTAATAAACAAGATCAAGACGTTTTTTATGACGACCATCGAACTATCCCTAACGTAACTTAAACATTTAACGAAACCCATCATAGGAGTAAAAGTGATATAACTAAGAAGGTTAGGTACTTGTACNGAAGGCTAGGTACTTGTACCATATAAAGAGGTAGATAATCACAGGAGAAACTAAAGAAAGTAGTCACAAAATATCAAAAGATATATATCCAGAAATCAAAGAAATCCATCTATATAAGGATTCATAAAATAAGAAAAGCAACGTTACCACTTACCTTAACAAAGGAATTAAAGAAAAAGATGAAAGAGTAATAATCACATATCCCTACGTTCCCTAAAGACACACAACTAAAATATAGGACGTTGAAATGATATAAGTAACTAATTGAGATCATTAAAAGACCACCACAGAAATCCCAAAGGGTACATCTCCTAGTACAGTAGACGTTTGTCACTCTCAAAATGAAGAAGAAAAGGTTAAACCTAAGGAAAATAAAGAAAAAGACGAGACTAACGACACCGGTTTTGAAGGTCTTGATACAACTTATCATCGCCACTTTCACCCGTGGGAACAGAACAAGGACTGAAATCCCCTTTACGAAAGTCAAAAAGTGGTAACTCCTATTGTAAACGACACCCAAACAGTATATATCGAAAATAATACAACTCCATACAAGGAAGATAAGGACGAAAGACCTCTCAAAAATAGTATTTACCTACAACTTAAAACAGTTTCCGGAAGAGACGTAGATAACTCTATTAGTATACCAAAAATAAAAAGTTAAACAACTACACCACTTAATGCAACTAACTAAACGTCTATAACTTCTTAGGAACGTAGGGACCCTATTTCGGGTGAACCAGTACCACATACTAGAAAAATTACACAACAACCTAAGACTAACGATCTTAAAACAACTCCTAAAAACGTAGATACAAGTAGTCACTATAACCGGACATCAAAAG
>SJYO01054212.1:488696-524260 GCA_006410555.1 Capra ibex
CACTTTAAGTAACAAAACCCCACTTTACAGGATATCTATAGTTAATCCAGATTGACTAGATTACATAGTAAATTTCAAACGCAAAGAGACAACTAAAAGACAAATCAACTAGACAGGTATCCACACTCACCCCATAATTTCAGAGGGTGATAGTAACACAATAACAATTAAAGGGGAAAGTATGAACAATCGTAAACAGAATGTATGACACCACGAGGATATAACCCACGTATATATAAATATTAACAATATAGAAGAAGAACCTAACAAGGAAACTAGTAATACATCACCGGAAGAAACAGAGAAAAGTGTCGGAAACAAAATTTCAGATAAAATAGCCTATACTCATAACGGTGAGGACGAAAGAAAACCAGAGATAAACGCACCATATAGAAAAAGGTCGGGAAGTGAAAGTCAGACATACACAGGGAACAAAACTCCACCCAGAGAACATTCGTCGTATATCTCCCCAGAACAAAAACATTAGTAAACCGGTCAGAAACGGAAAACCAACCCCGTAAGTTGGGTAAATGCAAATTCCATTAATAACTATTCATACTAGTACAATGGCAAATGAAATAACAAAACCCAAGCCCCAATACGTGGGAAAAACACAAAGGACAGATGTCTTATAGGAAATGTTAAACAACCTCTCGACCAAACCACCACGACTTAAGAGAGTCGAAAAAGAACAGACATTTCGAAAACTAAAGAGGAAGCATAAACTTACTCTAGGAACGACCCATGTCGTTAGACCCGACATCCAATAACAGAAAGCAGTGAAATTCATACAAAACGGTAAGGGAGGACCGGACTTCTCAAAGATAACTTTCTAGTCGACAATAGGAATACCCTTAGGGGAACACACAATAAACAACAAAAAGGGAACGACGAAAATTATAAACAAGAAACACAAACTATAAACAATTAAACTAATTATACACAGAACGTCACAAAGTGGAACCCAAATAGGATAAACCTTGAGAGACCCAAAGAACCTGAACTCACTAATAAAGGAAGGGGTAAAATCCCTTCAAAAGTTGATAATAGAGGAGTTCCTAAAAGAGTACCAGAAAGAAAAACAGAAGAAGAAGACCCTGAGGATATTAAGCTTACAACCTCGTAAAATATAGCAGGACCTCCAGAGACTCTAACAGGAGTAGAGAAAATTAAGTAAAAAGAACAAAGGAGAGACTAAGTAAATAAAGACGGTAAGATAGAAGATAAAGTGATTAGGATAGAAGACGGAGGTAATAAGACGATAAACAACGGAGGTCTCACAAAGACTAGAGTAAATAACGCAATAAGTAACATATGACTGAGAAAAAATAAAGAAGATCCAGGAACAATTGGGAAAGAACGTAGAAGAGTTAGGAACAGAGATTCGATAAATAGACACTAAGGTAAAACTAAAGTTCTAAAACCTAGTAAAAGTGATAGTTATAAGCCTTAAGAAAGAGTCCATCTAAGGGATGGAGAAAGAGAAAACAAACCAAACCACCCGTTAAGAGGACAAGGAAATGGACGACTCATAAGGAGACAGAGAAGTAGAACTAATATAACGACGGAAACTCCACCGGAAAAATATAAGACCATTAAACACCTCAAGAGAAATAATACCACGAAGGAGTGACACCCACCCCAAGATAGTCACCGAACAGATCCAAAGGACCAATCCCTCCGAACACAACCTCAAGACCATCCACCTCGACCCAAAGAAGAGAGACCTCACGTCACCTCACTGGTCATTACCCAATACTCTGGAGTTTCCAAAATCTCATTGAAACTCGACGGACATATAACTTCGAGTCCCCACACAAGGACACAACGACCTCTTAAACGCACCATACAGAACAAGACCTTGAACAACCAGGAACCCACCTCGAACCAAAGTCGCATCCATACCTCCGTAAACTACTCGAGGATAACGAATTACAAGGGACTTAAGTCCTCAAGAGACTACAAAAGTCCGAAACCTGAATTCGGAGGACGAAGACCAAAAGTCAAAATAAAAATGTCATCGGAGATCTGAAGAGGTAGATATGTCGTGGCTACTATTTTGTAGATCCAATTTTTACTTTTCAAAGAGGTGTAACTCCCTGTCAGTCTCTCCAAGTGACTTCCTCTTCTCTTCTCCCTCCCCATCAATCTCCACTGACCTTACTCTACGCCACTCTAGTTTTCTCCTCTCTCGTTCGATCGGTCATCAGTGAAGGAGTACACGCAAGGTATCAGACCTGGTGAGTCTCCATAAATGCCTCAATATGTCCCTTCTCCTCTCCCTCCTTCATCTGTCTCCACCGGTCCTCTTATTCTCTCTCCTTACTCTTCCTCTCTCTGTTTAGGACGGTCATTGGTCAAGAAATCCACAAGAGATGGCAGACCTTGTGTGTCTCTAAGTGTCTCAACCTATCTCTTCTCTACCCCCTCTTTTCTCTGTCTCCGGTAGACCACTTCTTTTTCCTCTCAGGTTTCCTCCTCTCTCACCAGTTCGGTCATTAGAGCGAGAGTCCATTTTAACCCATCACTTCAAACCCAAAAATTTACATGTTTTAACTGTTGTTTTTGGTTTCTCGTTTCTAATTTTTAGATCTCATCTCCAACCTAAAGGTTTTTATGTTATAATTTCTTTTCTTCGTCTTCCTTTTTCCTTTTTTCTTTTTTTTTTCTTTTCTTTTTTCGGTGTTCTTAAAATTTTTTTTTTTTTTTTGTGGTTATTAGTGGGTTTCTGATATATACCACAAACGAAATTTTTTTTCTTTTTCAGAAAAAAAAACTTATCATTATTATCCAATATCTTTATTTTTAATCTCCTCTTTATCTTCTGAATTGATAATTTTTTTTCAATCTTTTTTTTATTTCCTTACTAAAATTTTTATCATTTTTATATAGACCGGGAAGAGACTACAACACCCGTCACACCCCAGTGAAGGTTCCGTCAAGGGAGACAAATTGAAGAAGAAATACGACCAAAAAATCCGAGTGATCAAGTCAGCGCGACACCCCTCCCCCCTACGACGTTTGTTTATCGTGACAGCACACGTGTGTCACAGAGTCGGGGCGACCTGGACAGGGAAGAGCACCACATGTTCGGCGAGGTCGAGATGCTACGAGTCGGTCCTTGGTAGACTCCGGCTGGGATCCGACGTACGTGAAGGGGCCAGATTCGGCGAGTCCAAGCCACGAGTCCATCGGGAGTCTCCGTGTCTAAGCCAACCCTGACGCAAAACACGGTGAGGCCCAGGCTCATCGAGTCCTCAAACCGTTCGCGCTAGCGACACTGAACAGCGGAAAAGACGGAGACGACGAGTCAAAAGACCCACCTGGCGACCGCGGGGAACACTCCGTCTACCACTGACAGGTCGTGGGGGTCTTCAGAATCGTTTCTTCGGACGAACGTCAAACCATTCACTTCAGAGAGGCCCAGACGTTAACGAGGAAAGGTCGGAAATGCCGAGACCGACGGACAGGGGCCGCCCCCTACCAGACGTCGGCCGAAAAAGGTAAGACAGGAAACAAGACACGAGCCAGGACCGTCACAGAATACAAACTCGAAAAGCGCACCAATGATAGGGCGTCAGACCAAACGATCGGGTTCAATCTAGCACGACCAACGTGCACCCCGCAAGGACGGGCTAAGAATGTTTCGTGACGTCGGGCGCGGAGGGCGTGAAGGGACGGGACGGGGGTGAAGGATCACCGCCTACGTCCACAGACACGACGAAAAGGCGACCCCCTCAATGACAACCCGAACATTAGAGAACCAAAATTAATAAATAAATAAAAGGGGAAGGACAATACAACGGGAGACACAAAGGTTCCGAACGGAGTCTGAGTCGTCCCTCTCACAAAGGACCACAAACCTTTGGAGAGAAGAATTTTAAGGGAAGGGCCCTGCCTCGAGGGAGGGGAGGAGGAAACAGAGGAAAAAGCAGAAAATATAAAAAAGGATGGACAAAAACTTCTGTTACCAGACGAAAAGACCAACGGACTACAGGAGACGGTCGGCTGTCTTCAACAAAACACCTCAAACGAGTCGTAACTTTACAAGAAAACTCCTTAAACACTCCCTCATTCACCAGAAGGGCAGGATAAGGAGGCGGTAGAATCCTGGCGGGGAGATGAAAGTTTGAAACCTAGTGTCAATATGCATGAATAACTAGGATACAGGAAGAGAGTAAATCGAAAATTCAACCAAACTAAAAAAACGAAGAGGGAAGTTGTCAGACACTTTAATGAGAGTAAGTTTCGACCCTTGATTTTACGTGGACTTTATAGGTTACTGTAGGTGGAACAAGAAGGACTAATGTACACTTACAAATACTATTGAACAGTCTATAGGACCAAAGAGAATCCTATGGTAGGATCTTCACTAGATGTTGGAGAAGTCCGATATCCTACAGACGAGTCAGTTAATAAGCAATCCTTAATAGTGGGAACCAACTCTTCCTGTCTGTCATCCTGATGTCGTCCTAAGACCAATCACTCCCTAGATATATTAACAACAAGTCAGCGATTCAGTACAGACTGAGAAACACTGGGATACTTGACGTCGTACGGTCCGAAGAGACTGGTAGTGATAGAGGGACTCAAAGGAATTTAAGTACAGGTAACTCTGTCACTACGATAGGTTGGTAGAGTAGGAGACAGTAGGGAAGAGGGGAAGGGGAGTTAAAAAGGGTGGTAGTCCCAGAAAAGATTACTCAGTCGAGAAGTATAGCCTATCAGTCTCATATCGAAGTCAAAGACGTAATCAAAAAGGTTACTTATAAGTCCCAACTAAAGAAAATCCTAACTAACCCAACTAGAGGAACGACAGGTTCTCTGAGACTTCTCAGTAGAGGTCGTTGTCAAACTTTCGTAGTTAAAAAGTCGTGAGTCGGAAAAAACACCACGTTGAGAGTGTAGGTATGTACTGATGACCTTTTTGGTGTCGAAACTGTTAGGTATATTATAACTTCAAGAAATACAGACTCTTCAGTATCGGTCTCCAGGGTCTGAAATTTCTTGTGGTATAATTATGGTAATCAGGTTTTTATTGGGTACCCGGATTTCAGGTCTAGTCATCTACACCCTCTTCTTTCTCTTTCGACGTCAGATTAAAAACACAGAATCTCAATTGGTGTAGACCTTTCCCAGTACGTTATCAAAAAAAGGTGACCCTACACGTTGGAACGTCCACGTTTGTGAATATGTACAGGTCAAAATGAACGGTGGAACGACCACGGTCGGACAAGACGACAAATGTGTGCAAGAACGGTGACCGGAAGACCAAATAAGATCTCTTCTGAACGAATATCAGTTTTGATCGTCGTTCTCTCTTTACTTTTGACCACCTCCCTCTCAGAACAAAGATCAAAGACGTAAAGTACTTTTACACATACACCTCTTACCTTACCGATGTCTGACAATTATTTCATATAGGTCTTTGTTTATAAGGATTTATAATTTTTGTCATAAGTGTTTTTTTCCTTTGTCCGTTCCATGAGATTTTTGATAAATTTGTCCCTTTTAAAGTCCTTAATTATACATTTATCCATGTTCATTTGTACACTCTATTTACTCACTTACATTACGTGACGACAATGGATGACTTTCTTTGTAGACAGGTTGACTTACTGTTTCGTTTTGAGTATAAATATAATTTACGTTCCGTATGTGGATTTTATTTCAATGACCTTTTCTATTAGTTTCTGATATTCATAGATGATCAATCTTTGTTCTTTTTCTAATCTGAAGGGACCACCGAGTCACCATTTCTTTTCTTAGACAGACGGTCACGTCCTCCCTACCCAAACTAGGAGCTAGGCCCTTCTAGGGTGTACGACACCTTGTTGATTCGGATCATACGATGTCAAAGACTCACACACGAGATCTCGGGTCCTCGGTTTTGACGATTCGGGTACGTGGTGTTGATGACTTCGGACACGTGGGATCTCGGGTATGAGACGTTGTTCCCTTCGGTGACGTTACTTTTCGAGTACTGGCGTCGATCTCTCAACTGCGGTGAACGACGTTGATCTCTTTTCGGGCACGTCACTTCTGGGTTGTGTCAGTTTTTATTTATTTTAATACTTTTCTTTTTCTTCTAATTCCAGATTAAAATTGTACTAATTTAAGTTCAATTTTTTAATCTTATGTTTCTCATGAAGTATTGTAATGTACAAGATAATTGACATTTTTATTTTGACAATGTCAATATTATTTATTTTGTAGTTATAGAATTTCGTTTTTGGTATCTTCTATTTTTCTCCTTTACCCATCTTTGTTTGATCACTTCTCTGATTAATTCGGTAGATAAATTGAAAGGTGACACTGTCTCGTTTAATTGGTTTATAATATGATGTTTCTTTTGAAGTTTTTAAAGGATTAATCTATTAACACACAATCAGTGAGTCAACACAGATTGAGAAACTATGGGGTACCTGATATCGGACGGTCTGAGGAGGTAGGTACCTCAAGAGGTCCGTTCTTATGACCTTACCCAACGGTAAGGGAAGAGGTTCTTATCAGAGGACGTAATTGTGTCTAATGTTAACGATTCGTTTTATATTATTTTGACCTTTAATTGTAGTTTAGTCTTGTGTTTTTGTAGTGGACCTTTAATTTTGAATGAAATTTTTAAGAATTTTCTATTTTGACTTTACGTTGAATGTTTATTAATTTTTTTTTGTTTAAGAATTTTACGATATATATTCTTGATACCTTCTCGTTTATTTTCTTTATTGTAATTTTTAAGTGTTAGAATACATAAATTGACCCCGAAGAGACCACCGAGTCTAACATTTCTTAGACGGACCTTACACCCTCTTCGTTTAAACTAGTAACCCAACCCTTCTAGGGGACCTCTTTCCTTACCGATGGGTGAAGTCAGATATATAAAAAATTAAATTGAAAAAAAAAAAAATGTGATTTTCGTAAAACATAACTCCATATCGATTATTGTTACAACACTATCTAAGTCCACTTGTCACTTCCCTGAAAGGACCTCTTAAGGTACCTGTCTCCTCGGACCGTTCGATGTCAAGTACCCTATCGTTTCTTAACCTGTTTACTATTTATTATAATTGTTTATTATTATTTTATAAATAATTCTTAAACAGTTTTCTTTTTCATTTATAACTCTTCGTCTTCCTTAATAATTTCCTTTCCTTTTTGAACACTTAATCTATTGTCTACTATCCATCTTCTATATTTTCTTTTATTTAAGTTTCGACTCTCAACTCCCTTTTTGTGTCACCCATAGTGATCGATTGTTTGACTTCTTTTTATGTGTCTCCTTTTTTGTGGTTTTAGTGTTTAATAATACTCCTTTATTAGTGTCTGAATCTCCTTTTATTTTCTAATATATAAGGAAAGAATCACAATATATCTATTTAAAATTTGAAATTAACTTTACCTGTAAATAGATCGGTTGATATATTCTAGATTCAGATCCTATTTACATTTGAGATTTGTCACGGGTGTCTTATTTGTTCACCAATCACTCGATGGGACAGTTTTTTATGACATCTAGGTCTACAAAAGTAATTCCTTTAAGACGGTTCATAAATACCTCAAAAATTCACAAAACTCGTATCTATTATATACGTATCTGTGTACTTTTGGTGTCAGTGTCTTTTGATTGGTTCGACTAGTGTACCTAGTGTCGGAACAGATTGAGTTACTTTGATACTCGGTACGGTACATCTCGGTGGGTTCTGCCTACCCATTACCACCGCTCAAGACTGTTTTGTACCAGGTGACCTCTTCCCTTGCCGTTTGACGAACTTATAGAAAGGAACTCTTGGGGCACTTGTCATATTTTTTCGGTTTTCTATCCTGTGACTTTCTACTTGAGGGGTCCAACTATCCACGGGTTAAACGATGACCTCTTCTCACCTCTTTATTGAGGTCTTTCTCACTTCTCTGTTTCGGTTTCTCTTTTGTTGTGGGTCAACACCCACACTGACCATTACCTTCATTTCAAACTACGATATTTCTTGTTATAACGTATCCTTGGACCTTACAATCCAGGTGCTTAGTTCCATTTAACCTTCACCAATTTGTCCTCTACCGTTCTCACTTGTAACTGCAAAATCCTTAACCACTTAATGTTGTCTGACATTACCCACTTAAATTAAGTCTACTGGTAACATAGATGAGGACACCCGTATTAGGGAATCTTCTTTACCTCATCGGTAGTATCAGTTGTTTTCTCAGACTTTACGTCATGAATCCACGTCAGAGTTTTTACTCTCACTAGAGACAATTAAAGGTTCGTTTAATAAGTCATAGTGTCATTAGGTTCAGACACGGGGTTGGTAATTCCCTTCCAACCCCTTCGACTCCTTCGACTTCAACTTACGTAGATACTTCTGGATGTACTGGAAGATCTTGATTGTGGGGGTTTTCTACAGTAAAAGTAGTGTCACTGACCTTACGTTTTCATCCTTCAGTCCTCTATTGGACCTTATTGTCCGTTAAGACCGGAACCTCATGTTTTACTTCGTCCCCTTTCCAATCGTCAAAACGGTGACCAGCATCGTTTGTGGGGAAGGTTGTTGTGTTATGTGCTACTGAGATGTGTACCTGTAGTGGTCTATCAGTTATGGTTTCAGTTTAACTAATATAAGAAACGTGGACTTCTGTCTCTTTGAGATATGTCAGTTGTTTTTGTTCTGAATCTCGACCGACACCGAGTCTAATACTTGTATGATAACGTTTAAGTCTGAGTTTAACTTCTTTCATCTCTTTTGATGATATGGTAAGTCAAGTCAAGTCAAGTCAAGTCGACGAGTCAACACAGGCTTAGAAACGTTGGGGTACTTAACGTCGTGCGGTCCGGAGGGACAGGTAGTGGTCGAGGACCTCAAGTGAGTCTGAATGTCGGTAACTCAGTCACTACGGTAGGTTGGTAGAGTAGGAGAGTAGGGAAAGAGGAGTACAGGGGTTAGGGAGGCTCGTAGTCTCAGAAGGTTACTCAGTTGAGCAGCGTACTCCACCGGTTTCATGACCTCAAAGTCGAAATCGTAGTCAGGAAGGTTTCTTGTGGGTCCTGACTAGAGGAAATCTTACCTGACCAACCTAGAGGAACGTCAGGTTCCTTGAGAGTTCTCAGAAGAAGTGGTGTCAAGTTTTTGTAGTTAAGAAGCCGTGAGTCGAAAGAAATATCAGGTTGAGAGTGTAGGTATGTACTGGTGACCTTTTTGGTGTCGGAACTGATCTACCTAGAAACAACCGTTTCATTACAAAGACGAAAAGTTATACGATAGATCCAACCAGTATTGAAAGGAAGATTCCTCATTCGTAGAAAATTAAAGTACCGACGTCAGTGGTAGACGTCACTAAAACCTCGGTTTTTTTCAGACTGTGACAAAGGTGACAAAGGGGTAGATAAAGGGTACTTGACTACCTTGGTCTACGGTAAGTCCATACTAGATTTAGTTTAGGAATACTAATATGTCACCTTCACTGTTTATCTAAGTTCCCAAATATAGACTATCTGTCTCACGGACTTCTTGATACCTACTTCCAAATACTATAATATGTCCTCTGTTACTAGTTTTTGTAGGGGTTCTTTTTGCTTACGTTTTTCCTTTTTACCAACAGACTCCTCCGGGATGTTTATCGACTTTTTACTTCTGTTCGTTTTCCGTTTCCTCTTTTCCTTTCTATATAGGTAGACTTGCATCTCAAGGTTTTTTATCGTTCCTCTCTATTCTTTCAGAATGAGTCACTAGTCACGTTTCTTTATCCCCTTTTGTTGTTTCATCCTTTCTGATCGACGACGACGACGATTTAGCGTAGTCAGCACAGACTAAGACACGCTGAGGTATGTACCGTCGGGTGGTCCGGGGGGGTAGGGACCCTAAGAGGTCCGTTCTTGTGACCTCACCCAACGGTAAAGGAAGAGGTTACGTACTTTCACTTTTCACTTTCACTTCAGTGAGTCAGCACAGGTTGAGAAGCGTTGACGCAACTGACGTCGGATGGTGCGAGGAGGCAGGTACCTTAAAAGGTCCGTTCTCATGATCTCATCCCACGGTAACGGAAGAGGCCCCTTTCTGATCTCTATAGGAGTTCTTTTATTTTCTATGGTTCCCTTGTAAAGTACGTTTCTACTGATGTTATTTCCTGTCTTTATCATACCTGGGATTGTCTTCGTCTCCTATAATTCTTCTCCACCGTTCTTGTGTGTCTTCTTGATATGTTTTTTGTAGAATTACTGGTTCAATTGGTGTAACACACTAGTGAGTGGATCTCGGTCTGTAGGACCTTACACTCGAGTTTACCCAGAATCCTTCGTAGTGATACTTGTTTCGACCACCTCCATTACCCTACGGTCGACTCGATAAAGTTTAGGATTTTTTACTACAACACTTTCACGACGTGAGTTATACGGTCGTTTAAACCTTTTGAGTCGTCACCGGTGTCCTGACCTTTTCCAGTCAAAAGTAAGGTTAGGGTTTCTTTCCGTTACAGTTTCTTACAAATAGGTTGGAGTGTCAACGCGAGTAGAGTGTACGATCGTTCCATTACGATTTTTAAGAGGTTCGGTCCGAAGTTGTCGTGCACTTAACTCTTGAAGGTCTACAAGTTCGACCTAAACCTTTTCCGTCTCCTTGGTCTCTAGTTTGACGGTTATAGTCAACCTAGTATGTTTTTCGTTCTCTCAAGGTCTTTTTATAGATGAAGACGAAATAACTAATGTGGTTTCG
Organism: Capra ibex; assembly: GCA_006410555.1. Lineage (NCBI taxonomy): Eukaryota > Metazoa > Chordata > Mammalia > Artiodactyla > Bovidae > Capra > Capra ibex. The sequence continues at coordinate 499,397 of SJYO01054212.1, forward strand.
GAAACTGACACACCTAGTGTTGTTTGACCTTTTAAGAATTACTCTACCATTATGTTCTGGTGGAATGGACGGAGGACTCTTTAGACATACGTCCAGTTCTACGTTGTCAATCTTTACTTGTATCTTGTTGTCTGACAAAAGTTTAAACCCTTTCTTCATGTAGTTCCGACATATAACAGAGGGACGAATAAATTGAACATACGTCTCATGTAGTACGCTTACGACTCGACCTACTTCGTGTTTGATCTTGGTTCTAACGGCCCTCTTTATAGTCATTGTAGACTATTCGTCTCCTGTGGTAGGAATGTCGTCTTTCGTTTCTTCTTGATTTCTCGGAGAACTACCTTGACTTTCTCCTCTCACTTTTTAGACCGAATTTTGAGTTATAAGTTTTTTGATTCTAGTACCGTAGGTCTGAGTAGTGAAGTACCGTTTATCTACCCCTTTGTCACCTTTGTCACAGTTTGAAATAAAAAACCCCGAGGTTTTAGTGACGTCTACCACTGATATCGGTACTGAGAATTTTTACGAACGAGGAACTTTCTTTTCGATACTGTTAGAAACTACCGTATAATTTTTCGTTTCTCTAATGAAACGGTTGTTTCCAGGTAGATCAGTTTCGACACCAAAAAAGTCATCAGTACATACCTAAACTCTCGACCTGATATTTCTTTCGACTCGCGACTCTTAACTCCGAAAACTTGACACCACAATCTCTTCTGAGAACTCTCAGAGAACCTGACGTTCCTTTAGTTTGGTCAGTTAGGATTTCCTTTAGACAACACTTATAAGTAACCCTCCCGAACACGACTTCGACTTCGAGGTTATGAAACCGGTGGACTACGCTTCTTGACTGAGTTATCTTTTCTGGGACTACGACCCTTTCTAACTATCGTCCTCCTCTTCCCCTATTGTCCCCTACTCTACCAACCTACCGTAGTGACTAAACTTTCTGTACTCAAACTCGTTCGAGGCCCTCAACCACTACCTGTCCCTTCGGACCGTACGACGTCAGATAACCAAGTGTTTCTCAGTCTGTGCTGACTCGTTGACTTGACTTATACACGTAAAATAACGAAACCATAACTTTGTACATTTTCTAACGGAATCTTTTCCTTTGATATCTGGTTTGATTATATAATTATAGTCACGTTCTTAGGATTTATCGTATGATTTATATTAAGTTCACAATTTCCTGATTATCTACTTTAAATAAGTTCTTTACATACCTTGCAAGGTAACCTCATTTAGATTATATTAATTGTATAGATTACTTTTTTTAATTACAATTGTGAAGAGATCACAAAGATATACGGTTTGTAATAAGGTTCGTGAGTTGTATATAAATGATCGGTAAAAAATAATGCAAGATACTTCATTCTTAGTAATAAGAGAAGTAAAGTATCTATTTCTTTGACTATCACTCTCCGTAACCCTTTGAAGTAGTCTTAATATGCGAATCACTGTCTTCATGAAAGACCTTGTGCTAATCATTGACTGAAGGTTTTCCAATCTTACATGACGGAGAGAAAGTAGAGATAGTTTCTATGATTTTATGGTGAACCGTGATAAATTGTAGATAAGGACTAAAAATTTTATATGAGTAGTTTATGAGTCAAGTTGAGTCAAGTCAGCGAGTCAACACAGACTAGGAAACACTGGGGTACCTGACGTCGTGCGGTCCGGAGCGACAGGTAGTGGTTGAGGGCCTCAAGTGAGTCTGAGTGCAGGTAGCTCAGGCAGTACGGTAGGTCGGTAGAATAGGAGACAGTAGGGGAAGAGGAGGACGGGGGTTAGGGAGGGTCGTAGTCAGAAAAGGTTACTCAGTTGAGAAGTGTACTCAACCGCTTTCATAACCTCAAAGTCGAAGTTGTAGTCAGGAAGGTTACTTGTGGGTCCTGACTAAAGGAAAACTTACCTGACCAAAGTAGAGGAATGACAGGTTCACTGAGAGTTCTCAGAAGAGGTTGTGGTGTCAAGTTTTCGTCGTTAAATAAGTCGTGAGTCGAAAATTGATGTTAGAATCAAAAGACTTACAACTCAAAATTCGGCTGAAGAAGTGAGAAGAGAAAGTGAAAAGAGTTATAACCCAACCGGTTTTTCAAACAAACCTGAAAAGATAAATAGGTTGGGTTATCTTTCTTTCTTTATGAAGGAATACTGGTTGGATCTATCATATAAGTTTTCGTCTCTGTAATCAAACGGTTGTTTCCAGGTAGATCAGTTCCGATACCAAAAAGGTCATCAGTACATACCTACACTCTCAACCTGACACTTCTTTCGACTCGTGGCTTCTTGACTATGAAAACTTGACACCATAACCTCTTCTGAGAACTCTCAGGGAACCTGACGTTTCTCTAGGTTGGTCAGGTAAGATTTCCTCTAGTCACGACCCACAAGAAACCTTCCTGACTACGATTTCGACTTTGAGATGAAACCGGTGAAGTACGCTGTTCAACTGAGTAACCTTTTCTGAGACTACGACCCTCCCTAACCTCCGTCCTCCTTTTCCCCTGTTGTCTCCTACGTTACCAACCTACCGTAGTGGTTGAGTTACCTACACTCAAACTCACTTGAGGCCGTCAACCACTACCTGTCCCTCCGGACCGCACGACGTTAAGTACCCGAACGTTTCTCAGCCTGTGGTGACTCGCTGACTCGACTTGACTTATACTCTTTTACACATAGAGAGAAGTTTTGTACCCAATGTGTATTACCTCTTTAGTAATGTTCGTAAGGTTGGTTTCAGTTCTTTTCCACTTTTTTATAAGGAAACTACGATAACATTTACTTTAATAAAATAAAGAAAAAGTTTATAAAGGAACAAATATAAATAATCTTTACGTGGAATGAAAACCTACAACTAAAACATAAGATGTCGAAATCCTTAATCAAATAATCAAGATTGTCATAAAACTATAAGACTATAAAGAAATCCAAAAAGATGTATATTCTGGTATAGTATTCGTTTGTATGTTAAAATGAAGAAAAAGATTAAACTTAGGGAAAAACAAAGAAAAAGACCATAGTAACGAGAGGACTCATGAAAGTCATGGTAATACTTATCTTTATCGTTATCACCCGTAGGAACAAGACGAGGACTAGAATCCTTGTACGAAATTTGGAGGGTAGCAACTCACACTACAATCGACACCCAAACAGTATAACCGGAATTAAAGAAATGTATCACAAAACTCTCGAAAGCAGTACTTTACCATGACTTAAAAGATTGATGTAAAAAAAGTAGATAACTTCAACACTAGGAATAGGAAATAAAATAACGTCACCACATAGTGTAACTAACTAAATGTATATCACTTTGTAAGAACGTTAGGTCCCTATTTAGAATCAACCGGTATTACATACTAGGATAAGTCAAGTCAAGTCAGTGAATCAGCACAGGCTGAGAAACGTTGGGGTACGGTTCGGAGGGACAGGTAGTGGTAGAGGGCCTCAAGTGAGTTTGAGTGTAGGTAGCTCAGTCACTACGGTAGGTTGGTAGAGTAGGAGACAGCAGGGGAAGAGGAGGACGAGGGTTAGGGAGGGTCATAGTCTCAGAAAAGGTCACTTAGTTGACAAGCGTACTCCACGGGTTTCATGACCTCAAAGTCGAAATCGTAGTCAGGAAGGTCACTTGTGGGTCCTGACTAGAGGAAATCTTACCTGACTAACCTAGAGGAACGTCAGGTTCCCTGAGAGTTCTCAGAAGAGGTTGTGGTGTCAAGTTTTCGTAGTTAAGAAACCACGAGTCGAAAGAAGTATCAGGTTGAGAGTGTAGGTATGTACTGGTGACCTTTTTGGTGTCGGAACTGATCTACCTGGAAACAACCGTTTCATTACAGAGACGAAAAGTTGTACGATAGATCCAACCAGTATTGAAAAGAAGGTTCCTCATTCGTAGAAAATTAAAGTACCGACGTCAGTGGTAGATGTCACTAAAACCTCGGGTTTTTTGTTTCAGACTGTGACAAAGGTGACAAAGGGGTAGTTAAAGGGTACTTCACTACCCTGGTCTACGGTACTAGAAACAAAAGACTTACAACTCGAAAGTCGGTTGAAAAAGTGAGAGGAGAAAGTAGTTCTCCGAAAAACCAAGGAGAAGTGAAAGACGGTATTCCCACCACAGTAGACGTATAAATTCCAATAACTAGGATAATTATACGATAAATTAATTATACAAAAATGAAGACAACCAAAAAAAAAAAACCATAGACACAAGTAGGTATTATAACTAATCATCAAAAGAAAGGAACATCATAGAAACCATACTACCATCACGACCAAAGTATTTTATCTAACCCTTCACAAGGGAGAAGAAGTCCAAAAGGTTTCTTAAACTCGTTTTAACCGTAATTAAGAAAAAATTTTGTAAACAATCTTAAGTGGTCACTTCGGTAAACCAGGACCTTTAAAGACACAACCCTACAAAAAGTAATGTCTAAGTTAGAGGAACAACTAATAACCAGGCAAGTCTAAAAAACAAAGAGGTCATAAGTCAGAATCATCCAACATACAAAGATCCTTAAGTAAAAGGATCCAATATGTTAAACAACAGTATGTTAACACGTATGAACGAAAGAGAAAGTAAAGACTAAAATAATTGAACTTAGAAAAAAAGGAAAAAGAATCATACCACTTTCAAATACTGATAGTACTGGTTGTACTGATAACGATTCAGTACAGGTTGAGAACACCGGGGTAACTGACATTGGACGGTCCGACGAGACAGGTACCATAAAGGGTCCGTTCTTATGACCTCACCCAAAAATAAAGGAAGAGGTTAAAGAATTATATCAATTTCCAAACAGTTTAAACAGAAAAACTTTGTGGTTGAGAAGTAACTAAAAAAAAGGATAACAAAGGATTACAGTCAAAACAAATAAAGGTGAGATTAAAAATAACAAAGAAAGAAAGACGGTTGAGTCGGATTAAAAAAAAAAGAGAAAGGAACTCCATATTACAATCCGACAAATAAACTTTACAAATAAGAAAAAATTTACATCCACGAATAGTTATATTTGAAAGGAACATTATGAGGAAAACACTGTCCATGAAACCGGTGGACTACACTACTCGGTCGAGTAATCTTTTCTGGGACCAAGACTCTTTCTAAGTCCCGTCCTCCTCTTCGCCTACTGTCTCCTACTCTACCAACCTACCGTAGTGGCTGAGTTACCTGTACTTAAACTCGTTCGAAGCCCTCTACCATTACCTTTCCCTTCGGACCGTACGACGACAGGTATCTCAACGTTTCTTAACCTGTGCTGACTCACTGACTTGTTTTGTTTTATGAACATGGAACCTTTGATGTTTTGTACCTACTTTCTTGACTTCTTCTTTGTTCACTTTCCTTTCAATAGGACACAAGTATATAATCTTCTTAATTATAACAATTTTACAGGTATGATGGGTCTTGTTGGATATTCAAATTACGATAGGTATAGTTGTAACCTTGAACGGGTCACCGAGTCGGTCATCTCTTAGACGGACGTTCCGTACTCTGTGTTCTCTACGTCCAATCTAGGGACCTAGTTCTTCTAAAAGACTTCCTCCCGTATCATGGGGTACGGTCATAAGAAGGGACTCTTAGGGTACCTGACTCCTCGGACAACCCGATGTCAGGTTTACCAACGTTTCCTAGCCTGTACTGATACGTGTGTACGTGGTGGTTTTACGGTTACCGTAAAAAAAAAATTTCTTTACCTTTTTAGGATTTAAGTGGACCTTAGTGTCTTCTGTGTTATCAGTTCCACCAGTGCTCCTTCTTTTTGTTTTGACCGTCGTAGTGTAAAGAACTAAAGTTTTATAAACCGTTTAGATGTTATTAATTTAAACATTACATGGCCGTCTTTTTGTCTGTCTATCTGATTACCTTGTACTATGTCTCGGGTCTTTATTTAAGTACGTACATGCCAATGATTAAAAAATACCTCACGACTTTTGTGTGTTACCCCTTTACAGAGATGTTGTTGACCACAACCCTTTTTGACCTATAGTTGTATGTTGTCGTAGTTTAACCTGGGGATGGTATTTGGTATGTGTTTTTAATTACGTTTTACCAAATTTCTGGAGTTGTATTTCGGACATTGACATTTTAAGGACCTTCTTTCGTATTACCTTTTCGATAAACTGTAACCACAATCTTTGCTAAAGGACCTATACTGTGGTTTTCATGTCCTGTGTTTTCGATTTTACTTGTTCACCCTAATACAATTTGATTTTTCCCAGGTGTGTCGTTTCCTTTGTTAGTTATCTCATCTTTCAGTTCGGTATCTTACCCTCTTTGATAAATATTTGGTACAAACTATTCCCCAATTAAAAGTCTTATATATTCCTTGAGGAAGTTTAGTCATCATCGACATCTATGTATTGAGTCCCAGAATTTACCCGTTTTCTGAACTTACCTATGGACGGTTTCTTCTGTACGTTTACCGGTTGTCTATAAACTTTTCTATGAGTTACAGTAATTAATAGTCCCTTAATGTTAGTTTTGATGTTACTCAATAGTGGAGTGTAGAAAATCCTATCGTTTATTTCCCATTCTTAACTGTTATAATGTCTCTTTATCCTTGGAAACATGTAATAACCACCTCCTTACCTCTTCTCATACCACCAAGAAATTTGTACTTTTGATCTTAATGGTATAATAGGTCGTTAGGGTGAAGACCCATACATAGGTTTTCTTACTTTAGTTCTATAGTTTCTCTATAAAGGTGAACATACAAGAAACATCGTGATAAGTACCATCAGGTACATATCTTTTTCTAGACTCACAAGTAATCATCTACTTAATTATAATTTTTACACCATACATGTATCCTATCTTATAAAAATCAGAAATTTTCTTCCTTTGGGACGTTATCCGTTGTTTACACCTACTTGTAAGTGCTGTAACCCATTCTCTTTATACGGTCAATGTCTTGCTGTTTATTACGTACTAGGGTGAATGTATTCCATAGATTTGACTAGTTTTAGTATGATCGTCTCTTATGTTGTCAATAGTACTCGATCGTCCACCCTCCATACCCCTCAACAATAAGTCACCCATATTCCAAAGTCAATATAAAATAATTATTCGATATCTCTAGACGACATACCGATATCAATTGTTGTACCATAACACAGGAAGTTTTAAATCCTGTCTAGAGTACAATTTACAAAAATAGTGTTTTTGTTTCCCTGTGGTCCCTTTAGACCCTCCACGACTTATACACAAAATGGAATTAACACCACTACCATAGTACCCTCAATCGGATACGTGTTTGAGAAATTTAATATGTGTAATTTATGCACACACATACGACTCAGTGAAGTCAGTATAGGTTGGTATACCTGACATCGGGCGGTCCGAGGAGACAGGTACTCTAAGAGGTCCCTTCTTATGACCTCACCCAACGGTACGGGAGGAGGTCCCCTAGAATTTATACACATCAAGAAACATTAGTTAATACGGAGTTATTTAGACAAAAACACACACACACACACACACAAGTACCTGACCTTCTTAAATTAACAATTTTATTCGTATGAGGGGTTCCATTCGTAGAAAATTAAAGTACCGACGTCAGTCGTAGACGTCACTAAAACCTCGGGGGTTACAAGTAGCGTCGTGACAAATATTATCGGTCCTGTACCTTTGTTGGATCTACAGGTAGTCGTCTGCTTACCTATTCTTTCGACACCATGTATATGTGTCACCTCATAATGAGTCGGCAATTTTTCTTATGTAAACTTAGTCAAGACTACTCTACCTACTTTGACCTCGGCTAATATGTCTCACTTCATTCGGTTTTCCTTTTTGTGGTTATGTCATATATATGATTGTGTATATATACNCGGTCCTGTACCTTTGTTGGATCTACAGGTAGTCGTCTGCTTACCTATTCTTTCGACACCATGTATATGTGTTACCTCATAATGAGTCGACAATTTTTCTTATGTAAACTTAGTCAAGACTACTCTACCTACTTTGACCTCGGCTAATATGTCTCACTTCATTCGGTCTCCTTTTTGTGGTCATGTCATATGATTGTGTATATATACCTTAAATCTTTCTACTGTTATTTAGACAAAAATTTTTCTTCTCTCCTCATAAGTAAAGTCGTCGTGTAATGATTTTAAGATTGTCATGTCTCCAATCGATACCGAGGATACGTTCCTACTGTACGTCTAAGCACTTCACAAGTAAAAATTTTGTTTTGTTTCTCGTCTCCTCCTACAGGTAATAGTAGTGGTAATAAATTGTAACAAGCCTCTATCATCTTTTGAGTTACTCCGTTATCTTTCTTTGAACTTTACATTTTTAATCTTTCCTCCTTTTTTATCATTTTAGGTTCCATTATGTAAAACTTTTTAATACTTGTTATTCTATTTAAGTCCTTTCACCATCTCTGGGATATCTGACTATTCATAGGTCAGTGTACTCACTGGTCTGTCCTCTGTTCGTCTTGACGGGTCGAGTCTCTACACTGATTTATACATAACAAACTTCGGTCATTTGCAAACGTGCCAACTATCCTTATATTTAACTATGTCGGTGATATCTCTTGTCAAACCTCCAAGGAATTTCTTTGAAATTTATATGGTACACTGGGTCGTCAAGGTGATGACCTGTATACTTCGTTTCACTTCACTTCACTTAAGCGAGTCAGCACAGGTTGAGAAACGCTCGGATACCTGACATCGGATGGTCCGAGGAGGCAGACACCTCGTCATAAGAGGTCCGTTCTCATGACCTCACCCAACGGTAAAGGATGGTTCTCTTTTTGGCATTAAGTCTTTCTGTCAAGTCAAGTCAACGAGTTAGCACAAGCTGAGAAACGCTCGGGTACCTGACATCGTGTGGTCCGGAGGGACAGGTAGTGGTTGAGGGTCTCAAATGAGTTTGAGTACAGGTAGTTCAGCCACTACGGTAGGTTGGTAGAGTAGGAGACAGTAGGGGAAGAGGGAGGAAGTTAGAAAGGGTTGTAGTCACAGAAAAGGTTACTCAGTGAAGAAGCGTATTCCACCGGTTTCAGGACCCTCAAAGTCGTAGTCGTAGTCAGGAAGGTTACTTATAAGTCCTGACTAAAGGAAATCCTACCTCCTTTAGGAAACTAGAGGAACGTCAGGTTCCCTGAGAGTTCTCAGAAGAGGTCGTGGTGTCAAGTTTTCGTAGTTAAGAAACCGTGAGTCGAAAGAAACATCAGGTCGACAGTTGTAGGTATCTTCTGATGACCTTTTTGGTATCGAAACTGATCTACCTGTAAACAACCGTTTCATTACAGAGACGAAAAATTATACGACAGATCCAACCAGTATTGAAAAGAAGGTTCCTCGTTCACAGAAAATTAAAGTACCGACGTCAGTGGTAGACGTCACTAAAACCTCGGGGGGTTTTATTTCAGACAGTGACAAAGTTGACAAAGTGGTAGATAAACAGTAATTCACTACCCTGGTCTACGGTACTAGAAACAAAAGATTTACAACTCAAAATTCGGTTGAAAAAGTGAGAGGAGGAAGTGAAAGAAGTTCTCCGAGAAATCAAAAAGAAGCGAAAGACGGTATTCCCGGCACAGTAGACGTATAGACTCCAATAAGTATAAAGAGGGTCGTTATACTAAGGTCGAACTCGAAGTAGGTCGGGTCGTAAAGAGTACTACATGAGACGTATATTCAATTTATTCATCGGACTGTTATATGTCGGAACTGTAGGAGGAAAGGGATAAACCTTGGTTAGACAACAAGGTACAGGTCAAGATTGACAACGAAGGACTGGACGTATGACTAAAGAGTTCTCCGTCCAGTCCACCAGACCATAAAGGTAGAGTAATTCTTAAAAAGTCAAACAGTACGGTGTGTCAGTTTCCGAAACCGTATTAGTTATTCCATCTTCGTCTATAAAAAGACCTTGAGAGAACGAAAAAACTACTAGGTTACCTACAACCGTTAAACTAGTGACGGAAAAGATTTAGACCGAACTTGTAGACCTTCAAGTATCACTTACATGACAACTTCGGACCGAACCTCTTAAAACTCGTAATGATCGTTAGTCTCTTCCGTTACCGTGGGGTGAGGTCATGAGAACGGACCTTTTAGGGTACCCATCTCCTCGGACCATCCGACGTCAGGTACCTCAGCGATTCAGTCGTACTGACTCACTGAAGTGAAAGTGAAAAGTGAACACACGTGACCTCTTCCTTTACCGTTGGGTGAGGTCACAAGAACGGACCTCTTAGGGTCCCTGTCCCCTCGGACCACCCGACGGCAGATACCCCAGTGTGTCTCAGCCTGTGCTGACTTCACTGAATCGTCGCCGTCGTCGTCGTACACTTTACTCACGTTAACACGTCATCCAACTCGTAAGAAACCGTAACGGAAAGAAACCCTAACCTTACTTTTGACTGGAAAAGGTCAGGACACCGGTGACGACTCAAAAGGTTTAAACGACCGTATAATTCACTTCGTGAAAGTGTCGTAGTAGAAAATACTAGACTTTATTATCGAGTAGACCTTAAGGTAGTAGAGGTGATCGAAACAAGCATCACTACGAAGTCTTTCTGCGTACGGGGGGGTTTACATCGTGATAAATATTATCGGTCCTACACCTTTGTTGGGTTTACAGTAGTTCACTCCTTACTTATTTCTTTGTATCATGTATATATGTTACCTTATAATCAGTATTTTCCTCACTTTAACCCAGTAAACATCTTTGTACCTACCTGTATCCTGACAATGTGTCTTATTTCATTCAGTCTTTCTCTTGATATACACCTTAGATTTTTTTAACCATATCTGGTATAATAAGTGTTTCGTTTTTATCCCTGAGTCTACATCTCTTGTTTGTACTTAGGGCTTCCCCGTTCCCCCTCGACCCTACCTAACCCTCTAACCCTAACTGTATAAATGTGATAACTATGATACATATTTTACGACGACGACGATTCAGTGAAGTCAGCACAGGCTGAGACACACTGGGGTATCTGCCGTCGGGTAGTCCGAAGGGGTAGGGACCCTAAGAGGTCCGTTCTTGTGACCTCACCCAACAGTAAATTATCTATTGATTAATCTTGTATCATATATCGTTCCTTGAGATAAGAGGTACCACTGGATTTGCCCTTCTTTAGGTCTTCTCCCCTATATACATATGTATATCGACTAAGTGAAACGACATGTCATGTTTACTTACGTTGTAAAATTTCGTTGATATGAGGTTGTTTTAAAAAAAATTTTTAATTCTACTGTGACTGAAACTGTTCAGAAATCTTTTGACTCTTGAGTATACGACACCATCGTCACATCAAATCAAGTTTGTGATATCCCGTACTAAGTCGTAATAGGTTTTAATTTTCACATGTCTGGGACGTTGTATCGATAAGGTGAGGATTCATGTGTAGAAGGTAACTACCTGTGTTAGACAAAAGTATAGAACCGACAACATTATTTCAACGGTACTTGTACCCTCACGTCTATAGAGGAATCTTAGGAGAAAAGTAAAGAAAGCCTATATATGGGTCTTTACCTATATAAGGACCTAAGATACCCTCAAGGTAAAAATTAAAGAACTCCTTAGAGGTTTGGTAAAAGGTATCACAGACACGGCCAAAGGATTTTGTCACGTTTTCTACGCGGAAAGAGACGTAGGAAAGATCGTAAACAAAAGAGAATAGAAAAACTATCATCTGTAAGGTCGTCTACACCCACTATAGAGTAACATCAAACTGAACGTAAAGGACTACTTCTCACTACAACTTGTGAAAAAGTATATGTACAACCAGTAGACATATAGAAAACGACTTTTTACAGATAAATTCAGTAAACGGGTAAAAATTTGACCCAATAAATCAAAAACCAAAAACAAAAAAAAAAAAAACGACGATAATTCAATGTTATCAAGGAATATATAAAACTATAATGGGGGTATAACCAATACACCATACGTATATAAAAGAGGGTGAGGTATTCTATATAAAATAAATGACAATAAATTACAAGGAAAACGATTATGTTACCCGAAGGGACCACCGAGTCTCCAATTTCGCAGACGGACGTTACGTCCTCTGGACCCAAACTAGGGACCCAGTCCTTCTAGGGGACCTCTTCTTTTACCATTGGGTGAGGTCATGAGAACGGACCTTTTAGGGTACCTGTCTCTTCGGACCATCTGATGCCAGGTACCCTAGCGTCTCAGTCTGTGCTGACTCGCTGAAGTGAAGTGAACGATTATGTCCTATAAATATAAACAATAGTCATCCTTTACCTCGACATTTCCGTTCTGACAAGGAATCCGTTGTCTACTGTCATACACTTAAAATAAGACACCATTTCCTCCCTCGCTAACCTTGAAAACCTTTGTACAACATTAAGCCCTTTAACTGTGACCGTCGTTTATAGAAAAGGGCAAGTACTCCAACGGAAAAGTTAAACGACTACCAAACGAAACGAACACAACCGAAAAAAACACTTTATTTAAATAAAAATTCAACTCAATATCCATATAAAAATTTTAATAATAAGAAATTTCTTTTATATAGATATATATGAAATATATACACACACTATGTGAAAGATATACACATACATATATATATATTTGTGTGTATATATCTCAGTGTTTGTAAAAATTAAATTGTAAACTACCGTCTTATTTTAAGGGTCCTTAAACATTTGATAATTTTAATACGTTACCAGGATATATCCTGAATCAGTCTGCTTCTTTCGGTCTACCATTTATAGACATGGATCCTGACATATATTGTTTCATTAATCTATCGTCTAAAATAATAGTCATGTATCGAGTTTAGACCTGTATACTATCTGTAAAATACATACAAACTACCTACTTATTTTTCGTCTCTAACTTTTAAGAACTCGACCTGGAAACTTTGACATCCGAAGTAAAATAATGATTACCCTCTATTCCGAAATTCTTTTCTACTACCTTACGAAATTTTTACAGGGGCCCCTTATATCCGGAGATTTTGATGTCTTATTATTTTACAAATATTAACCTCCCTCAGTACCTACATTACTTTTGTTGAGTAGTTATTTGAATTAGACCGTCGGAACATCGACGGTGTGTCTGTATGTCGAATTATTAAAATAAGTATCTCGTCTAATTAAAATCCTCATAGGAGACCCTTTTAAGTTAGAAGTATTCCTTTATGAATTATTGTATAATGATCTTTATGTCGAGAGAATACATCGTAAATCATATACACATTTTACGACAGTTTATGAAACACAGTTAATGAATATTTAAAGATACCAGTATAAGTATAAAGTGTTAACTCCTTTGTTTTTTTTGGATCTCTATCATATAGTGGAACAGATGTTGATTAATATCTTTATAAGTCGACTCGGGTGTCTGACGTGATTTTATCGTCTGAATTAACGAGTGTTAATTCACTAGACACCAAGTCCTATATGGTATACATTAGACGAATTTAATGGACTTCGAAATAACGGGTTCACTAAGTAAATTGTTTCCCTCATTTGATCTCCTTTATACAGAAACCTGAACCAGTGGTACAACAAGGACGTTGGTAGAGGGTACCAAAGAAGGAAGGGTCTGAGAGGTACAAGGAAACGACAAAACCAGTGACGGGCGGTATGTTACATGACAGGGTCTTGGTCCGAAAGGGCCGTTGTGGTCTCCATTTATTTGGAAGGAAAAGGAGTATAGGAATTGTCTTGAAAGGGTAAAGTATGGATTAGGGAGTCATTGGACTACCCATCGATTTAAAAGAGGAACAACAAGTATTTTAGTATAAGATAAAAAACCTGAATTCCCACCAAATCGCACAGTAAAGAGGGTCTTGGTAATGGCTGAATTGTCTACTACCAGTCACTAATCTGTGTAATACCATTCCTGACCATTTACAAGAAGGAAGGGACAGTGACGATCTTAGGTCATAGGAAGGAGTCGAAAAGACTCTACGTGTAAGGGAAGTATCGTGTCTATACTAAGTGCAAGAGTTAAAGAAAGTTTGAGATGTTGAGGATCATACACAATCTTCGTCGACAAGAAGTCATCTCCTTCGTGAATTATCAACTGTTTCACAAACATGATTGACACCTAAGACCGTTGAGAGTATAAACATACTAAATGAAAGGACGTCACAGTCCGGTACTTACGAGTAAAAGTCACGATAGGAAAGTATACCGTTTCCTGAATGTACTAAGTCACTACGTCTTTACAGAAGGGACGATGTGTATGTTGAGGGACAAAAGGGAAAGTGATATTTCAGACTTTACAGTGTGGTAATCTTTAAGAAAGGAAATCCGACTTTCTCTTTGCGTGAATTTGTTTATAGAACCATAAGTACCTTCTCCATCGTGGAACATTCAATAATTTTAGATTCATAAACGATAAACTAACAAAAGGGTTTCCCATCATCGTTTTAGAGAGTCCTTTATACAATGATAACTCCCTGTAACTGGACCCTTACCGACTCCAATTCAAAATTCATACGTCGAGACGGGTTCCTCCGGTGAGATCGTTTTCGTAACTCGTCCCTCCAAGTCCTGATCACCTCCTTCGTCCTCTATCAGACGGTAGAACTTTCCGATGGTTTCCTTCCACACATCCCGACTTATCGGATTATATTACCGGGGTTTCAGACTACAGTAGACGAGATGATAATCTAGGTTACGGAAGGACGAGGTATTAAGGGTCCTCAAATCCTCTTTCCTCTCATACGTATCAAAGTTCCTTATTTTAGTGTCGGGTTCCCAACTTTTAGTAAAAATTTTTCATTTCCCTACGTCTTTGTTCAAAACTATGGTCCTCTCTCCTGTTTCTTAATTCCAAACTTTACACTGGGACTATGTCAAGTAAAGTCTTAAGAACTAAGACGGTCAACTCCTTCACGATCACCTTCAATGGTACGGTCCATCACTCCCCTTAGGTCTCTTCTCATTCTGTACACTTATAGACTTACCACCTCTACCACCTGAGATGTCATTAAGACTCCTTTCTCTTAAGAAACCCTCGTGTACACAATTTACCTGTTCATCTGTGAACTTATCTTGAAGTTTTTACGAGGTGTAATACAATTCTTCTCCTCCGTTCTCCAGTAGTCCTTTTTCCTTCATAAGTTCGGTTCCGTCACTCCATCCTCTTGTGTTCGAAAGAAGTCCTCCGTCTTATTCGACAGCACTTCTGCATTACCGTGTCAAAGATTCTGGTACACCCCAGACTTAGAGGACGCATCCAGTCTAAGGTCGGTAAAGTAACCACTGGAACTCGTCCTATGTATTGAAGAGACACGAAGTCATAATAGTAGACTTTTGTATAATTGTCATGGATGGAGTATCCTTAGGACATTTTTATCTTTCTTCTTTATATGTACATCTACACGTCATATCTCTATCCATGTAGTTAAATAAAATGAATAATAAGTTACAATAAAAACGATTATGTCTTATAAATATACGATAGTCATCCTTTACCTCGATAGTTTCGTTCTAACTAGGGATTTGCGGTATACTGTTATGTACTTAAAATAAGACACCCTTTAATTCCTCATTGACCTCGAAAACCTTCGTCAGCATAAACCCCTTCAAATGGAACCGTCGTTCCACGGTCCACACAACATTGACGACCTACCTTTCCCTCGAATCTCTGATTTCCTGTTCTCTAACTTACCTTCGTTACCGACGTCGACTGTGTACTCCTTGGTACCCTGACTTAATCCCTTATTTTCAGTCTTCACACGTCCTTCAATATCTGAACTCCCTGTAACACGTTCTTCCTTCCCACCATACACCATAGGTAAACCTAGATCTTTCCTTTGGTTTCAATATAGACTATGAAACTCAAAGTTACTGATTCTAATTACAACATGGTATTATTTTTCGTCTTTTGGTTCTATTTTTAATAAATCTCTTCTTCTTTCTCTTATTAATCAAAATTTTGATACCTTAAACACACTTTGCATGGTATCCGTCGACGTCTACGACTTACTCTCAAGTCCTCCATCGAATTTCATCTCGACACCACTGAAGGTTCATTCCCGTCTCTCGTTTAACTGTTAACTGAAGAGACGTTCGTTTTTACAGTTTCATTCTCAGAAGTGATCACAGACTTAGAGCCCCTAATACGTCTAAACCCGAAACCTTCTTGTCGTAATAAAATAAGAAAAACGACACTAACATGATAATATCTTGAGAATCATTACTTCATCTTTTAGTATCAATCAAATGTAAATGAATAAGAAAACAAACAAGTAAACACTGATAAGTAATATGGTAAAAATTCTACAGATTACGAGTCATTGATGGACTATTTATTTATTTTAGGTGCTATGATAGTTTACGGTGTATTCTCGAATAGACTGTCACGATGTCTGATAGTAGTGGAAACCCCACTCGTAAGGTACCTCTACATAGATTGTAGTAACCCCAGGTATCGTGACACCGGAACGTATAAGTGTGATATTGAGACTTCTTTAGAGTTTACGAAAAATCTTTTGAAGAAAAAAAGAAATACTGGTTTGTGAAAGTAAGTCGTAAATGGTTCTCATAAAACTGAGGTGAGGTAAAACACATTAGTCATTACTCCAAACCTTACACTCCGTCTGTCTGACGGATATTCTTGGAATGGAACCGTCGTGTACCCGGTGTTGAGTGAGTAAGACCGACCCCATCGAGGGAACACCCTGTCACGAAAGGTAAAATTGTTGATACTTAACTCGAAAATTCATCGTATTTTAGTGGTTGATTTGTGACGATCAATTGAGTGAAGAAATTTTGTTTTGGGATGCGATTAGCGATTAACAAGAATTCACGGATTCGGTGTGACTTCGTTTCTCACGAAACATGGGAAAGGGTGGAGGTTTTCGTATGGGGGGTAGGAAAGAGGTAGTAGAGGTACTGTTGGAGATTTTGTTCGGCAATGTTAGGACTGTACCGTGGTCCGACTGTGGAACCCGACCCTAAATTAAAACTCAATACTGGCACAATCCTTTTGTATACTACACCGGCAAACGAATGTCTTTCTCCCCCCTTTTAGTATTTTGGGAGAAAAAAATACTCGACAGCGAACTAAGCAAGGACCTCGGGGTTCATCGTTCGAAGATTTAGTTACACACGTCGACAAAACCGAAGAACCTCGGGTCGTCCACATAACGAGTCGAGCCGACGGTAGAGGGATGTGAGTGTATTGTTTATTATTGCAGAATGGGTGTGGTCGGTAGGTAGTCTCAATGACGACCAGGGACTCTCCGAAGGAAGGGAGAAGGGACGTTAGGAAATAGCAGAAGGAGGAAAGAAGAGAAAAGAAAGGGAAATTGTCATCTATATAAGGTGACTATTCTAAAGAAACAGTGTGAAAGATCTGCGGAAATTAACTTATTGGAAACTGAGAAAACCGTTTTCATCTTTTCCCCTTTCTTCTCGTTTAGGTGGTATCACAAATAAACACAAATTTTTTATTTTGTTATCTTCATAACATTGATCACTTTAGTTAATCAGAAGGATGCTTCATTTCCGGGTGTAGACCACACTGAATTCAATTACATTCCCTTTCCCGACGTCTCCGGGTCTCTGGAACGCAAGAGTAAAGTTGTCCACTGTCTCTTCCGTATTTTCCGATTATTATATGATGTTCACGTCTCTGTCACGCTATTTATGACCTCCCGAACGGATCTTCCATTTTAGGAATGAACGGGAACTGTTGGTTTATTTACAAAGAAGAAAAAAAAAAAAAAATGTAAATATATATATATATAAATAAATAAACGTAAAACGATAAAATAAAATAAAATAAAAATTTTAAAATTTTAGAAATTAAGAATGTACGTAAGGGTTTGTACTTGGGGGGAGGGTGGAGGGAGGGGTATTGTAGAGAGACCCAGTAGGGGTACGTGGTCGAGGTTCGTACGACAAGAATTCTGACTGGTAGTCGAAGTCCCTTGACTTCCCGATTCACGGTTGAACTTTGATGAGGTTTCTTAGTGATTCAGGTACAGGGTCCCTTTGTGTCTCTATTCTTGACCTTGAGGACTCTAAACCACCCCGTTCACTTCTGTCTAAACTGTTGAACATCTGAAAGGGTAGTAACACCTAGTTAACTTTCTCCCGACACCGTTACGGTCCGTACCACTAATAAGGTGTCACCTCCGACGATCCATTAATTTGTATACTGAGTTTAAAACTGGAAGATCAGTCCAACGATCTCAATCGTTTATTTTTACGTTCTGTGGGTTAATCTAAAATTAAAGTTGATTTCTTACTTGTAAAAATATCATTTCATATAAGACACGTTAAAAATCTGTACGATTTATAAACTTCTAGGTTGGTCAGGTAGGATTTCCTCTAGTCAGGACCCACAAGTAACCTTCCTGACTACGACTCCGACTTTGAGGTTATGAAACCGGTGGAGTACGCTTCTCAACTGAGTAACCTTTTCTGGGACTACGACCCTCCTCAACCCTCGTCCTCCTCTTCCCCTACTGTCTCCTACTCTACCGACCTACCGTAGTGGCTGAAATACCTGTACCCAAACCCACCTGAGGCCCTCAACCACTACCTGTCCCTCCGGACCGCACGACGTTAAGTACCCCAGCGTTTCTCAGCCTGTGCTGACTCGCTAACTTGACTTGACTTTGTAAACAATAGACTTTAAATTTAAATGGACCGTTAGGAAGGAAGATCCTTGAACACAAAAAGCAAAAAACTACGGGAGAGTCACAAGAGATGTAACACAATGTCCAGTTTTCTTCTTTTCCGGTATTATTTTCGTACTGACGGAAAAGAATTTTTTTTTAGCGACGAGTACTGTTGTGGGTAATTTAATAGATCATGAGAAACCTATTATTAAGTGTCCTATTTAGGGAAAACTTTAAATAAAAAATTCTTTCACAGTAAGATAGATTTCTCGTTCAGATATAAGGAAACAGAATTTATAGGAAAAACGAAACTAAGGATTCCTCGAACCTTGAATTTAATGACGAAGTAAGGTCTGTAGTAACACCGTATCCAGGTAAAAAAAATGTTTCATAGAAGATATCTTGTGGTACCCCTTTTTTTTTCTCAAAAAAAAAAAAAAGATGGGCTTTAAATGAATTAAAAAAACTAATATCTTGTTGGAAAAGTTCTTTATGGATAAATGTGGGTTGTTTTGACTCATTTAACCAAACTGTCTACGACCGAATTCCAGGACTATGCAGGAGTCAGATGTAATAAAGTAGATCAACTTATAGTTGACAAGATCTTCATGATATTCGGTAGAGTTCAGGAAGAAGTTTCAACGTCGTTTATATCAATTTATTTATTGGACTCTATCAAATGTACATAGGGTATATCTCATGTGTTTTATGCATCCTTTCTGGGTACTAGGTCTTGTAAGTCTATTAAAAAAAAAGGAAATTTCTCTGAAGAAGGGGAAAAGGGAGAGATGTCTCATGAGTACTTACACTCCCTCGGGGAGGACGGTTTGTTGAACGGGAAAAAAAAGACGGTAAGTAAGGACGGGGGTACCATTGGGGAGTGGACTCACCCCCCCTGAGTATCTTACAATCGTGAGGACACAGGTCAGAGAGGGTCCACAAATGGAAAATGGGGTCAGTGTCGACCCAATGCTCCTGGGGTCCGAACCCTCATGTGACGTATACATCATGAACCTCTGGGAAGTCCCCATTTCCCCCACCCCTGATACACTCAATAACAAGATTGTCAGAGTTAATAATTGAATCGAGAGTCCGTTCTGGGGGAACCATGGATGGTTAGTAAGGTCGTGTTATATTTAGACAAACAGTATCTCTTTAGAGTAAGGTTTCCCCTTTCTGAGAGAATAAATAAGGTTCCGACTACCGTCCATGGTTCTTGGACCTGACTGTCCTGTCAGACACGTATAAAAATAAAAATAATAAAAGAATCTGGTCAAAGGTTGTCGACCAGCGGTCAACGGGGATTACACCTGTGTATTTTCGTTTCTGAGGTCGTGACACGGTCGGTCCTAGTCCCTTCTTTGCGTCGGGAGTATTTAGTTCCGACGTGACAAGATGTCGAAATCGAGTTATTTCACGTACACATATCCTATTTCCCCTGCTCGAAACTGACCCCACTACCCCCACCCCCCATTTGACGAAGAGGTGCTGTCTATTCGATCGTGGTCAAACCTATTTCGAAAACAGAAGACCGGTCAGAGGGACGTGGTCAGTCTAGTGAGTCAGTTCCGTGTACAAGGGTACCCATTTTGAATGATCTAGGATCAGGACCGAGAAAAATTTTACCTCGAACTAGGAACAAAATCACGATCTCTCTCATTAGAGAGTTTTTTCTTCTCACCTCCTATAGACTCTTACCAAGTAAGACTAGACGTCCCACCGTCAAGTGATCTCTATCTAAATCCCGACCCAAAACTCCTGTATAGATTCCTCTCCCTTCTATTCTTATTTTCCCCTTTTCATCTTCCTTTTTAATTTTTCTAGGTTCGTGGAGGGTTACCGACTTGAAGGTAAAATTATATGTCCTTATTGAAATCCTTTGTTAAGTACACTGTTTACCTTGTGTAGTATTCGATCACGATTCAGAGTTCTATTTGACACTCTCAAGTTCTCTGGTCTTCTTTACGGTGTCCTTGTATGCTCTAAAGTTTTTACCAAGTCATAGACGTTTCGTTAGTTACACTATATGGTACATTTGTTTTTTATTTTTAGTGTACTGGTAGAGTTATCTACATCCTTTTCAAACTGTTTTAAGTTGTAGGTAAGTACTATTTTTGAGTTGTTTCAGTCATATTTTCCTTGTATGGAGTTGTATTATTTCCCGTAAATATTGTTTTGTAGTATAAGTTACTAGTTTTTATCTTTCGAAAAGGAGATTCTAGTCCTTATTCCGTTTCTACGGGTAAGAATGGGAAAGATAAATTGTGTCACAACCTCCAGAGTAGGTGTTGTCAGTTTGGACTTTTTCTTTGTTTTTTTATGGGTTTAACCTTCCCTTCTTTATTTTGATAAGGATAAAAGTCTACGACGACGACGACGACGATTCAGCGAAATCAGCACAGACTGAGACACGCTGGGGTATCTACCGTCGGGTAGTCCGAGGGGGTAGGGACTCCAAGAGGTCCGTTCTTGTGACCTCACCCAACGGTAAAGGAAGAGGTTACGTACTTTCACTTTTTATAATTTATATCTTTTGGGATCTCAGGTGGTTTTTTATTTATTTATTTTTAATAACATTGGTTACTTACTCAACTTTGTTTATTAGGATTTTAAACTACCCTGGTGTTTTCTGAAACTTATCCGTTTCGTTAGAACTCTTTTTTTTTCAACTTCCATGGTATGAGGACCTGAAGTCTGTCATGATATTTCGATATGATTAGTTTTGTCGCATCATGATCGTGTTTTTGTCTGTGTATCTAGTTACCTTGTCTTATCTCTCGAGTCTTTATTTGGTTTTAACTAAAAGTCATTTCCACAGGGGTGAATAACGACCTACTTTTACTGGTCTGTTACATTCATCTTATGTCGGTTTCTTAAATAGTCTCGTAAGATAGAATCCTATAACGAGTTATAACAATACGAATTCTGACAGGTGATTGTTTCGTAAGTATTAACAAGTCGTATTTGTACACGGGGGTGGATTAGAGGTCTTAGTCTTTATAGCCAGTCCTTTTATACCGGAACTTCGGTCTTCAAGGATCTACGATTACAACCCCTCTCTATAATTACCTAAGAACGGAGGACTTTTTGGACACACGTCCAGTTCTTCGTTGTCAATCTTGACCTATACCTTGTTGTTTGACCAAGGTTAAACCCTTTCCTCATACATACAGTTCCGACATATAACAATGGGACGCATAAATTGAATATACGTCTTATGTAGTACGCTTTACGACTCGACCTACTTCGTGTTCGACCTTAGTTCTAAGGGTCCTCTTTATAGTTATTAGAGTCCATACGTCTACTGTGGTGGGAATACCGTCTTTCACTTCTCCTTGACTTCTCGGAGAACTACTTCAACTTTCTCCTCCCACTTTTTCGATCGAATTTTGAGTTGTAAGTTTTTTGATTCTAGTATCGTAGGACAGGGTAGTGAAGTACCGTTTATCGACCCCTTTGTCACTCTTCGATAAAACCCCCCGAGATTTTAGTGACGTCTACCACTGATGTCGGTACTTTAATCCATATACAATGAAATAAAATAAAAAAATTGAAAAATAAAAATGAAATAAAATGAAATATTACGATATAACCAAAACGGCATGTAACTGTACTTAGGTGGTGCCCACATGTACACTAGGGTTTGTACTTGGGGGGGAGGGTGGAGGGAGGGGTGTTGTAGGGAGACCCAGTAGAGGTACGTGGTCGGGGTTCGTACGACATAGGACGTAGCCTGTATCTGACCACTAAAAAGAGGAATCTTCTTTTCGATACGGTTTGGATCTGTCGTATATATAATTTTTCGTCTCTGTAATGAAACGACTGTTTCCAGGTATATCAATTTCGGTACCAAAAAGGTCATCAGTACATATCTACACTCGTAACCTGGTATTTCTTCCGACTTACGACTTCTTAACTACGAAAACTTGACACCACAACCTTTTCTGAGAACTCTCTGGGAACCTGACGTTCCTCTAGTTTGGTCACTTAGGATTTCCTTTACTTAGGACTTATAAGTGACCTTCCTCACTACGACTTCGACTTCGAGGTTATGAGACCGGTGGACTACAAAGTGTAGACTGAATAATCTTTTCTACGACTACAACCCTTTCTAACTTCCGTCTTCTCTTCCCCTGTTGTCTTCTGTTCTACCAACCTACCATAGTGACTGGACTGTCTGTGCTCAAACTCGTTCGAGATCCTCTACCACTTCCTGTCCCGTCGGACCGTCCGACGTCAGGTACCCCAACGTTTCTTAACCTGTACTGACTCGTTGACTTGTTGTTACTTGTCGTTAATTACTTAAGTCGCATCAAGTGTTGAATCAATAAGTAAGTACACACTCGTAATCAAGATACGAGTCAAGATAACACAGTCCGCCGACAGACACATTTCACTTTTGGGTCTGGATTGTAAGGACGGTGAAAGGTCGGGATAAGAAAAAAAAAAAAGTAAATCAGGACGATAAATAAATAAATAAATAAATAAACGTCATCCATATACAATGAAATAAAATAAAATAAAAAAATTGAAAAATAAAAATGAAATAAAATGAAATATTACGATATAACTAAAACGGTATGTAACTGTACTTAGGTGGTGCCCACATGTACACTAAGGTTTGTACTTGGGGGGGGGAGGGTGAAGGGAGGGGTGTTGTAGGGAGACCCAGTAGAGGTACGTGGTCGGGGTTCGTACGACATAGGACGTAGCCTGTATCTGACCACTAAACTAAGAATGTACTATCATATGTACAAAGTTACGGTAAGAGGGTTTAGTAGGGTGGGAGAGGGAAAGGGAGACTCAGGTTTTCAGGTGATATGTGTAGACACAGAAAAAAACCACAGAACGTATGTCCCAGTAGTAACGGTAGAAAGATTTAAGGTATATATACACAATCATATGTATGACCACAAAAAGAAAGACCGAATGAAGTGAGACATATTATCCGAGGTCAAAGTAAGTGGAGTAATCTTGACTAAGTTTTGGGATAAGATTATGTCTATGTACTGACCTCCTACAGTCTGACCCAAGGAAGTGTTTCTCGTCTTTCTTCCCTATAGTCTGAGTTTTACTTGTAACCTTTAGTGTATTACTTGTAATGAATATAAAAAACTTTATTTACTGAAATAAAAAGGACTATTGAAAAAAATGTCCACAAGATTTAGAAATAATAATAAAAAAAATTAAAATTTTATAAATTAAGAATGTACGTAAGGGTTTGTACTCGGGGGGAGGGTGGAGGGAGGGGTATTGTAGAGAGACCCAGTAGGGGTACGTGGTCGGGGTTCGTACGACATAGGACGCAGTCTGTCTGACCACTAAGTTAAGAATGTACTATCATATGTACAATCTTACGGTAAGAGGGTTTAGTAGGGTGGGAGAGGGAGAGGGAGACTCAGGTTTTCAGGTAATATGTGTAGACACAGAAAAAAGGACAGAACGTGTGTCCCAACAGTAACGGCAGAAAGATTTAAGGTATATATACACAATCATATGACATAACCACAAAAAGAAAGACCGAATGAAGTGAGACCTATTAGCCGAGGTCAAAGTAGGTAGAGTAGTCTTGACTAAGTTTACTTAATAAAATTTGCCGACTCATTATGAGGTAACACATATACATGGTGTCGAAAGAATAGGTAAGTAGACGACTACCTGTAGATCCAACAAAGGTACAGAACCGATAATATTTGTCACGACGCTACTTGTAACCCCATGTACACAGAGAAAGTTAAGACCAAAGGAGCCACACATACGGGTCGTCACCCTAACGACCCAGTATTCCATCAAGATAAACGTTAAAAAATTCCTTAGAGGTGTGACAAGAGGTATCACCGACATGATCAAACGTAAGGGTGGTTGTCACATCCTCCCAAGGGAAAAGAGGTGTGGGAGAGGTCGTAAATAACGAACGTCTAAAAACCTAGCGTCGGTAAGACTGACTACACTTCACCATGGAGTAACAGCAAAACTAAACGTAAAGAGATTATTACTCACTACAACTCGTAGAAAAGTACACAAACAATCGGTAGGCATACAGAAGAAACCTCTTTACAGATAAATCAAGAAACCGGGTAAAAAACTAACCCAGCAAATAAAAAGACCTTAACTCGACGTATTCAACGAACATATAAAAACTCTAATAATCAACAAACAGTCAACGAAGTAAACGATAATAAAAGAGGGTAAGGCTTCCGACAGAAAAGTGGAACGAATATCAAAGGAAACAACACGTCGAAAATTAACATTAATCTAGGGTAAACAAATAAAA